>JAUELE010125287.1:0-23588 GCA_031471655.1 Diodora aspera
TTAGTCCGACAACTATAACAGAACTCAAGTGAAAACCTAAGCTGAACCCTACACCTAAACTACACTGTATCTTCATGATAAAGCTACGTTTAGCTGACATACGGAATGCGGAATGCGGACGCGGAATGAGGAAAAACTAAATTATCGCGTCAACGTTTTCTTCATTATCCATTTATCGGAGCCTCGGAATGCGGGCATTGTAGTGTCACCTTGAGCAAGTGGCTTTACTTGTAAATTGCCTCAGTCTGCCCAGCTGAAATTGGGTACCTGCTCGAAAAGTGATGGCAGTGTGAAGGTTTACCTTCTGACGCTTAAGTTGTACATGTATGCTCCTCAGGAAGTTTGGAATTTGGATTATAGATGGTTTTAATGACTGAGAGTTTTGAGAATGCTGGCGCTTGGATCAGGTACAATATACGTATGCACTTTAATCGTAGGAGAGGGAGGTTATCTCTACATGGAAAGAATTAGTCCATTCATATCCTTGCAAATGTTAACATATTAAAGAACTCATTTTAAAATTCAGTCCTTCTAATTTATTATCTCACAAAAAATACAATCATTCTTGTTTCATTTCTGAAATATCCAGCGTCATTGTAATTTCTGAATAAAACAAAATTGTGAGGCTGTCAAATCACCTCTGAATAAACAAGACTTTCTCTAACAAGGATTCAACCAAAAACCAATTTTTCACATCTATACAAGATTAACAGGTACTCAGGACAATTTCATTACAACGGCCAAATTGGAGTTTGAACCGTAAGACTTGATTGATACGGATCCGTTATTACTTGTGGAAAACGTACGGCGGTTTCTCTACGACTATTGCAACCACCTTCAGTAATTGACCTGCTAAATCGCTCATCTCGCTGCAACGCAAATCCGCCCTATTAACGACATGGGCAAGACAGCCATTCTGACTGATGCGTCGGTTTGGAGCACACACAGTTGGTTGGTCATAGAGCTTATTTTATGTCCCTGGGTTTAACCATTTTAACGTTAATTAAAATTTGAGTGACTGTGTCGTCATCTTTTGAAAGAGATATCCAAAAGATAAATGGAATGTTTTCTTTAATAGAAATAGAATTCAGTTTTTTTTTGGTCTTTCTGGAATACAGTGTTTGGATTTTGCACCTTCTAGGGATGCTCATAGGGAGATGTCCAAAGCCAAGTAACAAGCCATGTAAATAAATATGCATGTACAGACCTGTTACAACTGATGATTAGTGCAATAATTTCACCAGGGTGGGGGCAACTGTCAGAGAGCGGCAGTTGTCCATTGTACAGGGGGAGGTGTTTGCTGGTGGGCCATTTTCGGAGGTGGGTCTAGGGGGCAGTTGTCCAAGAGACAATTGTTGAGTGGAGGAGGTGTCTATAGCTAGGGAGCAGTTGTCCAAGAGACAATTGTTGAGTGGAGGAGGTGTCTATAGCTAGGGGGCAGTTGTCCAAGAGACAATTGTTGAGTGGAGGAGGTGTCTATAGCTAGGGAGCAGTTGTCCGAGTGGCAATTGTCGGGAATTCTAGGGACAGTTGTCGGGTGGGGGTGGGGTTTTGGTGGGGGCAGTTGTCCTGATACCATAAATCATAGATAAATGGATGTATGAATTACTTACCAGTTGTCCCACAGTAAATCGACCTGTATCCTTTGTTCTATATTCGCTATTCCGTTTTTCACCATGTTTGTAACTACTAAAGTTGTAAAGCCATCGATGTTACTTATATGAGATTGTAATTCAGAACAAAACAATATATTCTTAAATGCGTTTGTTTAATTTGTCATCAAATGAGTGTAAAGACAGAACTTAAGTCAGTAAATATTAATCATGATAATACTATTATTTTTATTGCCAGTGTAAATAATATGACAATTATCAAAATAAGTTTTAATACCTGCTCTGATGACAAATATGATACTAGAATCAGTCTCCTTTATTACGAGACTCTCCTTTACAAATAAACAATATTAAATTTGGCGAAATTCAAACGCAATATGTATCAATATTTTGTTCAACGAAAAATATGATAGACACATGTACAGTTTACTTCAAATTACTTGCAAATTGGTTTTATTTAACCATACATTCATGCAAATACATCTAGCTCAACCTGTTACATGTTTGGCATTTCTTTGATGTATGAAATTTCTATTCACGGTTAATAATGCGTTTCCAGAATTTGACATACGGTTCCAGTGAAAGAACCAATCATTCTCCGACTGCAACGGTATATTTCGGACACCATAAGCCTCTGATAATTAATGTGTTTTAAGCTGTTGTATTGAAGTATTATTTCATATTCACCCCTCTCTCGTGACACGTCGAATCCCCTTCTACAGTTAATAATAGTTTGGAGGCCATTACAGTCCAGAACGCATTTGATAAAATTGCTACCCTTCACAAATGAATGATTCTGCATAACAGACAGGGCGCATGTGATTGTGAAGCAACCAAGATGTCTGTTTGTAGTGTTAATCCCTTCCGCTATTATTACACAAACAGTTTTATGGCAAACAGTTTATATTTAGTGTCCGACAAGGAAACGTCAGTGATCAATCTTGTAATTTTAAAATATGTATTAAGATACTTCAAGGCAGCGTGTTTTTATTATTGTGTGGGTGAATCTGCAATGACTCCTCAGTCAAATATGGAGAAAATGTATCCACTGATAAATGTATTGTGTCTGCATTTGCGATGTGTTATAACATTAGCTATCTAGTTGTAACTGTCTCCTACGCGTATGTATCTCAAATGCGTTTAATCTTGTAGATTTTTTTATTTTTATGATGTGCGTTTTATATGTGCTTTGTTCGAAATACTGTAAGAAAAAAACACAAACGCCTCAAAGTATTAAACAAGAGTTTTGATTACATGTGTGTATGCACTGTGTTAGATTAACATTTAGTCCCAGAAATAAGCTTACAAATCTACAAAATTATGTTCATAGTAGCAAAAAAATAATAAAATCAGAAAAGGAGCTCAATGATATTCCTAATTTCTGGAGCTGGGAATTCCTAGACTTGCTAAATATCTAGACTTGGACAGGCTCCATTTTATGTGTATGATCTAGGGTCTGGGAGACAGACTAGCACTGTGTGGACGGATGAATGAACGGATAGAAGGATATATAAACAATGGATGGGTAGTTGGAATGATCCTGTATCTATGTATGCATGTGTATGTATGTATGTATGTATGTATTGTATGTATGAGTGTATGTATGTATGTATGTGTGTGTGTGTGTGTGTGTGTGTGTGTGTGACCTTCTTGCCCGAGAAATGACCTCCTAGTAAAACCGAGAAGCTAAAAAAAAAATAAAAAAATACGTTGACATTCTGCTGTGCCCGAATCTTGGGGCGTTGTTGCCCGAATTCTGACCATTTTTTCCGAATCAGTTGCCCTCCCATGCCTGCCCCCACCCCCTGGGTCGTACGCCTATGTATGTATGTATTACACAAAAGCGTACGAACCGGTTTGGGAGAGGGGGGCTGGCGGCAGGAAGGAGGGAGTTATCTCCCCCTCCATTTGGGTAATAGCTCTCATGATTCCGGCATCAGCACTAATTATTTCCGGGCAAGAGGGTCACTGCCCCCCACACCCAAACCAAGTCTGAAAGTCCCATTACACATATTATGTGTATGCGTGTGTGCGCGCGCGTATGTATGGATGGATGGGTGGATGAATGAAACCTTAACTGTAAAATTTACATAAATTTACATAAAACTTCTTCATAAAATATAAATTCTTTTAAATACAAGTTTCTCTTTTCGAAGCAAAATAATCTTCTTACACTTTACCTCAAGGAAAGTCGGGAAACGAAACAATGTTTCCCTTGACACTTTTGACATCATCCCTATGTTTGCGGACGCCATGAAACTATTACAATTCTATTTGAAGCGTGATCACGATACCCTCTTGCGCCCAACATCTCGACTTTATTGAATTCTCAACGTGAAATATTTGTCACGAAAAAGAACTGTACATGTAATTAAATGTGCCGAAAATGAAATAAATTAATGAAAAACGAACTAAGAAGCTTAATCTTTTGTAAAACTACACACAGAGAGGGCAAATGTTCCTGCCACTAATATTGGAAGATTGGTAATAGCAGAATCTACACTTAAGCGGTCAGTGATGATTCTCGTCTTCGAGCTCTTGAATCAATGGAGGTCTCGCTGCTACGACATTGATGAAACGTCTTGTGTATTAAGGGGCATTCCTTTGGCAACAAACGAGATCCCAAGAGTAAAGAGAACTCGTTTTTGACTTAATTCCATTACACGAGAAGTTCTCATATTGGATTTGCGAGCAAAAAGATGACCCGTTTTTATCTCTTTCCCCAACCTTGCCTTGAATGCCTTGAAAGACGTATGTTCTGTAGTGTAATTACACATCTGAGCTTAGTGGGTTTTTCTAAAAATGTTATTTGACTTGGTGTATATCTTATAATGATGCTCTTTAACGTTAAGCACTATGGCAGACAGTTTTAAGCATCCTGCCCACACTCCTTCTCTAAAGTGTCTTGGCCCCTTTTCAGGGACAAGGCAAATTGCTGCAGCTGAGCTAGGTTTAATGTTGGATACGTGTTCCCGAACGCTAAATAGGTCTGGTGCTATCTGTGTAAAATAAATAACATAAACTGCAGGCCTAATGAAATAACGCCGCATTCCTTTCGTCACGGTAGATGCACAGCCAGCCTCATCCCGAACCTTTCTTTGAGAGTTTCCCGAAGAATGTTTCGGCGGTTTCTGAATGCTTTCCGAATATGAGCCGAATGCATTTATTTACAAGTGTAACGCGTCCGAAGGTTGACGAGTATTTTCAAAATTCTGTCGGAAAGTTCGGAATTCATTTGTTTCTATTTTATTGCATGGGGGTTCCAAAATAAATGAGACTGTAAAATCGTTATAATTATGTACACAGTGGTATGTAAATTTGTCGTTTTGTAGATTGTTTTTTCAAACGAAAACACTGAGTATGACCAAGTATCAAACAACACGATGAACAGTTCAATGTTGAAGTATGAAGTTTGAATCCCAGCCATTTGCATTGTATTACGTAACAATGTTTAAGTTACGTATATTAAATTGTCAAAACAAAAAACGAAAGTGTTCGGATAAACGAGGTTCGACTGTACATAGTACATGACATTTAATACATGATGGTTAATGCGATGACGTACAAGAACGTCTATAAAGGAGATGATATATACTCAAACAAATTAGAAACGTGACACGTGTATAACTGAATCTCACAATGGAAGTACTGTTTATGGAAATAAATGTTAATTATCGGCGGAAGAATATGGAAAAAGACAGGTTGATAATGGTACCATGCCCCCACCCCCACCCAATGTGACCTACTTAGGCTGGGAATGATTCATCTGCTTTCGTATTTGTCTTCCCAGCTCGCCAATTCTGTACAGCAACACCGAGGGTACACAGGAAGTTGCGCGTTGGAGCTGCAGTATTGGGCGTGCAGTTTTCATGGCATGTCTTTCCTGGACCATGTTGCTGCTTGAAGGGCAGGAAGACTCGACTCAGAATTTGGTAGCAATATGATATGATTAGCTACACAGAAAATAACACGCCTGATCTGATTATAGGCACACTCGGGTTAATGAGGTTTTTGTATGAAATAATTGTACTTACAGATAATCACATAGATGAAACAACTGTGAACAAATTGAATTGCATATATTGAATGATTGTATACAATGTTAATCAAACAAGGAAATATTTAAGCAAATTGAATAATATATGTCATCGTATATTCAATGATAGGTGAAATGATTGTACACGTAGTGGATCACTGTGTGAAATGACTGTATATGTAGTGGATCACAGGTGAAATGAGCGTTCACGTGGTGGATCACTGTGTGAAATGATTGTACATGTAGTGGATCACAGGTGAAATAATTGTACACGTGGTGGATCACTGTGTGAAATGATTGTACACGTAGTGGATCACTGTGTGAAATGATTGTACACATAGTTGATCACAGGTGAAATGATTGCCTACACAGTGGATCACATAGGTGAAATGACTGTACATGTATGCGAAGTGAATCGCTCATGCCAAATTATTGTACATGTATGTACAAGAAATTACATAATTATGTGAAATGATTGTGAACATAGTGGAATGTATGCACGAAGTGATTGTACAATCAATAAATCTTAAAATGTATGCAGACAAGAAATTAAACCTGAAAAATACACACAAGTGACAGCATGCACGGAAAGGCATATGTGAAATGACTGTATACATTCACCAATAGATCACAATGGAACTATATGGATTTTTGTCCAACATCTGTCCAACATTATCTGCCAGGTTTACAGGCAGACTTTAAAATAAATAAAACCCGTAATGGTGTATTTGACACTTTATAAGTAACGAATGTCATTCTTCGCTTATTGCCGATTAATTTCTGTACAGCTTTTCACGTCATTTGTGGACAGTCGTAAATGTATTTCTTTAACATCACATGATCTTATTGTTCAAACTGAGAATACACTGGTAATAGATGAACAACGGAGCTGTTAACCCTTACTGGATGCTCTGGGTTGGGAGTGGGGGTTTTACAACACAGGGGCTAGAGACCAGTGGTCAAGGGCCATTTGAGGTCCTGATTAAGCTAGGAAAATTCCTGTTCAGGAAATCGGGACCATTTCTGTTTTAAGGTTCTCTGATTTTGATAAAATGCGTTAGATCAATACAGTCATCAAATGGGTATTCGTGACTGCACTTGTGTCTGTATGAGAGTGAGGGAGGGAGGGAGAGAGAGAGAGAAAGAGAGAGAGAGAAAGTGAGAGAGAGGCGCATTATAAGTTTAACGAAAAATTGAGTCTCAGGTATGGTAAGATGAGTTTACAGGTGTAAAAATATAATAATTTATTGAAGACAGGTTTTGTTTTACAGATGACAAATGTACGGTTTTTTTCTTTTTCCTATACATTGTCCCATATATGCCAAGTATACGCTGTGGCCGTGAACTCTTGACAAGGTGATCGAGAGCGAGGCTTGCTGTAGACTCTATGTATCTACTTTCAGATGGCCAAGGGCTTGAGCCCAGTTTTGACGTTCCTTTTATGAATGTTACTGTGAGAGAGGGTATGACTGCAATATTGCCTTGTTCAGTGAAACACTTGGGAAACCATCAGGTACGTATTGGTTTGAAATTATTTATATATTAATGTTGCATGTTCTCGATTTGAAACCCCATGGGGTTCCCGGGGGTATCGCTCTAACACCAGAAAGAATAGGACCCCAGTACCCTCATGCTTGCCGTGAGAACCGTCTAAAATGAGGATCTTTTGCTTTCTCTTTCTTACCATCGATCCTGTGTTATCCCTTTTCCTGATGTGCCTCTTGCACATCACATTGCGCTATGGCTGAAATATTGCCCCTGCAATGTAAAAATCCATTTCACTCACTCACTCTCGATTTGAAATTATTTTAAATCATTCTGTTACGCTGTTCGAGTTCGAACACTTCCCCTTCCGAAAGTTTTAGTTCATCCTTGAAGGCAACTACAAATAAATAGATAAATAAATATATACACCTCCTAAATATGATTTAATATACAATGTTTCAAAAGTGTGTATGACCTATGAAAGCAATAAAGCAATAGACACACTTCGACACAATGAGACCACCAGATTTGGATATACCAGCTTTCGTAACATTGTGAACAGTTGGATCACCAGACGTTGATCTGGAATCATCTTCAGTACTTAAATTCAGCCACCAATTGTTTCGCTGTCGAATATGTAGGACTCATTCCCTGGTGTTTGAGCATAGCTTCGTGAATTGCCTTGGGAGATAAACCTCCCTTGGGAAGATACTTTTGTCACAGCACATTTCTCATCCGCAACATCTAGGGCATACTGACTTCGCCAACGTCTGTCATGTATCCTGGATGTACTCCTTTTCACCATGGTCGTGTTGTGTGTCTGGAAAGTCCAAATCTGCTAAATATATACAACCAATTCAGGGCACGTTTCTCATCCTAAAAATCCAGGGCATAATGACTCCGCCAACGTATGTCATATACCCTGGATGTACTTCTATTCACCATGGTCGTTTTGTGTGTATGGAAAGTCCAAATCTGATAAATGTAAACAACCAGTGAAATGCCGCATTCACTGCACGAGAAGTAACTCTTGATGCATTTAAACATAGTGTTAGCAGAGACGCGCCACATGATTGAACGCAAGCTTTCGCTATGTAGGTGTCACTGTTTGGTCAAAACGTCCGCCTCGAGACGATCGTGGTAAATAGGGGTGATTCCAGGGTATATGACGGACATTTGCCAAATCTCAGTGTTAATTGTTGAGTATAGGAGTAAGTGTGTGAAATTCATCGTTCTCCAAAATACACTATTTCTCATTTTCCCATCAGAATGTTTTTTGAATGTCTGACTGATGGGTTGATTTACTGGCTGATCCATCGTTTAATTGATTGATTGTTTTGATTGATTGATTGACCTGCAAGCTGGAGACACAATATAATAACTACAACCCTAACTCTGTCGTCCTGTTAGGGGCATTCGGTTTTCGGTTGTTGAACAATTTAATCGTACAACCAGAGACATAACAAGTATACAAAAAAGTGTATTCATCAACATGTGGCATTTATAAAAACGATACTTCAAGGACAAGTGCGTTGACAAATCAGATGACTTCGTAATATCGTGCTATATGAGTAAAATGATGACTACAATTAATAAGGGAGCGACCATTTTACTTTTAGGGAGGAGGGCTATAAGATTTTGGAAATATATTGTTGGCAGACACTTTTGGCGTAAATAAGTAGAGTACAAGAGTCAAGAGTAAAAGTTTAATTATTAAATGCATCATGAAAAATTCAAATATTCCAATTAACCTTATTCTGCCCCCGTTAACTGCATTCTGTATTCATGTAAATACATTAAATTTCCAAACGTGCCTTCAATAACAAATATTTACAAAATGATGTGTCGGCAATTATACAAGAAAACCTAGATTGTCTCATCCCATGAAATACAAAAATAGTTTGCAAGAGAAAAATCGTTCACCCCCTCCAAAAATAAAAGCAAATGGTTGCTCCCTAATAAATATTTGTACGTACATTTAGGAAAAATAAATCTGAACTCAGGAGAATCTTTCCTATCTATTTTCAATCCCTGATTCAAATTAAAACATTACCCTCAAGAAATAATCAGACGCTAAATTAGAAATATGATTACGTTTAGTCGGTTTTTTATGTGATATTAACGACTTTGAGAAAGAAGATAATGTTGAAGTTTGCAGGCAATAAAGTGAGGTTACATATGTAGCAGGTAATATTTTTAACTCAAATCGAAAACGTTTGACTGTACGAAGTCACATTTTATATAAAATAATCCAAAAGATGTCCACAGGTTTGCAGATTTGAAGAGTTAAGAATAAAGTCAACCAATTTATACTGAAGCATAGGTCACAGATATATTCGGTGAATTTAATCAAACTATGCCGACGTGCAAAAGAAACTATACTAAAGGATTTCAATTATTCCCCCTTACGTTTTTATGTCAAAGTTGATCAAAAGGACTTTTGATTTTAATTTGATTGACATCATGTCATTGAAACAACTTCTTAATCTTGATGGGATATCTCGTGTATATCCAACGTATGTGTGAATTTAATCAGCATCTCTCAAACTCTTGGTGTCCTCTTTTGCACGACAGTATAGTAAAAAATGTAGATTCAAACAGTAGTTTGGTTTATGTTTAGGTCACAGTCGAAGCAAATGATTCTGAATGTTGTTATTTACGTTTGGCACCTGTTCTTGACCATCTACAAATCCTCGCCTGTCTCACGTTTCTGCATCAGATGCAGGTGGGCACGAAAGGGTGGGGACGGAACCGGCGTGCCCCCTCCCCACCTACTTTTGGTAAACCATGATGTGTTTAATTGAATTTCAATACACGGGGCCAACACTCCCCCTCAAAATGCCGGATCCGCCACTGTGATGTTCAGTATTTTTTTTAGTTGAAAAGGACGACGCATTGCCAATTTTGTTCCCATGTTGTCTGTTCTCTGGAAATTATATCATAATTGTTTCATTTAAGCCCTTTAACAAAAATCTATTTATCCTGGTGGAGTACATGTATGTTTGTTGTTTATATATTTCTAATAAAGTAATAAAATGTGTTTGTCGGGTATGTTATATTTTGTCCTGTCCTCTTCTATCCATTTTGTCTTCTAACTTTTAGTTTCCTTCAGGCTCGTCTGTATTCGTCGTATCTTAGCTGGTCTGGATTGGTTTGGTTTGGTCTGGTCATATTTCACCAATTTTCATCTGACCATATCTTGTCTAACTTGTCTTGCCTCGTTTCATCTCGTCTCATCCTCTCATCTCATCTCATCCTGTCTAATCTCAACACATTATTATCTCATCATGTATATCTCATCTTACCCCATCTCACCATACCTTATCTTACCTCATCTGATCTCATCATATATATATCACCTTTTTCTAATCTGATCTTATCTCATTTCACCTCTTCTCATCTCACCATATGCAATCTCATTTCATTTCATCCAGTCTTATCTCAGCTTATCTCATTTGGTCCCGTTTCATCTCACCTTATCTCATTTCATCTGGTCCCGTTTCATCTCATCATGTCTCATCTAATCTGACCTTATCTCATTTTATCTCTTATCATCTTATTATATGCCATCTCATTTCATCTCATCTGGTCCAGTTTCATCTCATCTGATCTCGTCTCATCTTATCCCATTCCATCTTATCTCAAGTCATCTCATCTCATGTCATCTCATTTTATCTCTTGTCTTGTCATGTCTTTGTAATATCTCGTCTGACTCGTCTGACTCAATTGCTCCTGTCTTGCCTTGTCTTTTATGGTCCGGCACAACCGTGTTTAATCTCACCACAATTCAACATGGATACTATTTTACAGGTGATATGGACAGACCAATGGTCAACGTTGCTGTCCTTAGAGGACCGGCGGATTATCGATGACGAGAGGTTGAGCGTAGAAAGACCGTATACAAAAGACTGGAATCTTCACGTGCGTGCGGCCAAATATAGCGACCAGGGTGGATACAATTGTCAAATTAATACGACACCTGTCAAAATTAAAACAGTTTACCTGACTGTCCAAGGTAAGGTATTCAGTCTTCTTTATCTATCACAAATTCGTTGTCATATCCCAAATTGAAAACATTTAAGATATCATTAAAACATACTTGGGCAATCATCAGTCACAGACCCATCACGGCCGTGGCCTCTCTCCTCTGTGGAAATGTTTTAAATGAAATGTAGTGACGTCATGAAAACGTCGTGATGAGATCACAGTTACCACAGTCTGTAAAACCCGGGGGTGTTACTCGTCGTCAAAGAATGCCAGTCAAAAAGTCAATTTTAATTAGTACTGGTAGAATGGAATCGGTGGTTTGAACGCCGCTACATTTTACATTTAAAACCTCGCGCCAAGGCGCTTGACTCGAAATGAATTTAGCAGCGTTCAAACCACCGATAACCCCTTTCAGCATAAAAACACAATATGATTATCTCCTAAATCCCAAGACTGTATTGGCAATGTTAAATATGGTCTGTCTGTGAGATTCGAACAAGGACCATTCAGTCACCAAAGCAAAGTATGTCCACTTGCTGTCTCACTGTATTCCGTTGGAGCTTAAAGGGCACGTTGTTTGAATGGCATTAATCACCATATTCTAATGCTATTTCTGCAGGCCTTGTTAACCTGAATATCGATCGAGTGTTTTAAAGCACAGCGTTAATAAAAATCAAAGATCAGAACTCAAATTAAAATCGCTGTCAGGGGTGAAAAAGAAATAATATTTAGTTCTTTGAAAATTAAATTAATTAAATAATCTTTTCAAAATACGTTTACGTTGGAATATATTGATTATTTAATTGCAGGATTATTTCTAAATTCAAAAGCACATGAAACATCTTTAAAATCTCCGTTTCGATCTTGTCGTTTTGAAACAGCATAGGTTTGATGTCATCTGAAGGGTGTGTTTGGATCGGTTGCATTTCCATTACTTTTTGAAGGGCAGATCATACCAGATTTCAAAAGATCGGGCAATGAAAGGGATACTCTTCTCCCAGACCAGACAAGCAAGCAATGGAAAGACTGATCGACTGGTTTCAGAATCGAAGTCACTCAAGGCCTGGAGTATGAGCCGTATGGCGGAGAATGTTCTGAATTTCACTGACAGCCTTCTGGGTATATCCATTGATACACGTCCAGACTACTTCTAGCATAACCCACTTTAAATTCAGGTTCCCAGGCAGATTTTTCAATTTCAAGTGACAGAGTTTCCCAGTAAATCAGTTTGTTGATTTCAGGTCAGTGTACGTTTACCAGCGGTTTTGTCATTTTGAGTTTCCTCGCAATGCGAACTTGCAGACTAATTTATACCTGCGACCATCACGATCCAAGTATATCATCAGATGATTGTTTTATTCGTTTATCTGAACTGATTTCTTTGACGGAATTCATTGTTGACAGTGAAATCTTTGTTTAGGTCAAGTTAAACTGCTTGGCAAGAAGAAGTGACACGGGTTTATATCATAATGGGATTTAACATTGTAATTCAGTCACCATAACTAGTGTATGCCTGTTGTTTAAACAAGCACTGCATTACATGTATAGCTGCGGTGTATGGACATATTCTCAGTTGTTTCTTAATAAATAAATAAAAAATAAAAAAATAAATAAAAAATAAATAAATAAATAAATAAAAAAATTAATAAAAAGCAAAGAAGCAAGTACCTAAATTGATAATGAAAATAATGACTGAGTAAATAAACTAACTGACTAAGTAACTGACTAAATAAATAAATAAATAATGAGGAAAGGAAAAATCATGATAGACAGACAGATTTAAGTAGAAAGTATACGCCGATAGGTGCGAATCGCAATGTTGACCAATATAGAGTTATTATTAGTTTTATGATTGAAATATGTCATTCTGTTATGTATAAAACGCTTTATATCATGCAGTTAATAAGTAACACAAAATATAATATTTACTCTGAATATTTCTAATTCTTTCCAAATTTGAAAGTCCCTGTCACTTCCAAAGTTCATTTTCTCGAAAGTAGTAAAAGTGCAGTTGGTGCCTTGTTGCCTTAAACCATATGAGTCAGGATAATGCTCCATAATTGTTAAGTAAGTCTATGGGAATAAGTGCGAACTCTGTGCTCAGGGAGTCTGTTATGTGGATGATCCACGCATGCATCTACGCTGGACAAGACAGTATATTCAAAACAGTTATCACATGACCCGAAGATACTCCTTCTGGTTTCAGCTGCTCATTGCACCAGACAGAGGGAGTCGTTCATATCAGATATGAAGGTCTTTGTCAAAAGCTATTAACTTATTACGGAAAGAATGTCTTTCATTCTGAGGCGTACCAACGCCAAAATACTCCCATGAGGCTTTGCAAAGATAACAAAATGTTTTCTTATGAAAAATTCAGTAGTTTGGCGTGCTTATCTTCAATAAAGATGGCGGTTATTCGAGAGGAAATCGTGAAATCTAGCAGTTATTTTTCACAATGACGACTAGCCTGTTTTGAAGCTCACTGCACTGGCGACGAAGCTGAAAATCAGATGTATCAGTCGTTGTAATCAGTTTACAGAAAGATTCTAACATTTTGGGAACTATATTTCCTAAGCGGAGTAATATGCAAAGCAAATGGTCTGTCCGATCCTTTTGAACATGTCAAGTTGGTGTCACTTTAACATTGCCTTGTATTGTCTTCCAAACGTCTTGCATGCATAATTGAAAATACTGACAACATTTATTTAGCTCATGAGTTTTATTGTTCATTATGTCTCATCGTTCATAAAAGTATGACGTGAGTCTCGAGCTTAAGAAGTTAAGCAACGTCCAGTCGTGGCAGTACCTTGATGGGTAATCAAGGGTTCGGCCCTGCCTCGCACTGAGACACTGACTATGTCAGAAGTGTTATCTTGGGCATGTAGGTTTGCTCGTAAATCGCATCAGTTAACCCAATGAAATTGGGTACCTGGTTGGAAAGTGATGGTAATGCCAGAAGTAACCTTCTAGCGCCCAACAGGCAGCTCGGGTTTTGCACTCCCCAGGGAATTGAGAAAGTTGTGGATTGTACAATGTTCCAATGACCAGGGTAATAATGTGGAACACTTTGAGCATGCACCTTGTGGATGAGACTCATCATTTTTATTAAGACTCTAATGTCTATCATTTTAGACCAGAAGAGGGGCGCTGGATGGCGCAGTGGCTAGCGCGTCGCACCAGCAATCTGCCATCCTTGGCGGTTGTGGTTCGAGTCCCGCTCGGGCACTTCTCTTTCAGCCCGGAGAGACATGAGCCCCGACACTGATGTGTTCTTGGTGAGAGCGTGGTGATGTGGCTTAAATATTACCGAAAACTACGTAAAGAACCCAAATCACTTTAGAACATGTATGTTTGTTTACTGTGATTCATATACATGTATCATGGTCGGTTGAAATGCATCCTGCTTTGTCAGGGGAATGTCTTTTGAATTAACCTGATAAGGAGCAAAACAAAAATTCATGTGTAAGTGGTTTTTAACTATTGAATATTAATATTAACTTATAAGTAAAGAGTGAGTGAGTGAGTGATTTGGGGTTTTACGTGGTCACCACGGGTCTCGCCAAAATCACGTCGATGTCGGGGCTCCTGTCTCTCCGGGCTGAAAGAAAGGTGCCCGGGCGGGACTAGAACCACAACCACCAAGGCTGGCAGATTGCTGGACCGACGCGCTATATATCCCGCGCACCTATAAGCAAAGAAACTAGCATCCTTTGCGCATGGCCATACGCAGCAACTGTAAAATGGGTGGGGGTCACTTGACTCTTGCGTTTTAAGTATTAAATAAAAAATTAAAATATACGTATATATTGACGAGGCTTGTATCATTTCTTTCAGTACCTGCAAAAATAAATCATGAAGTATCATCTGACGACATGACCGTGAGGGAAGGAGACATGGTGACTCTCGTGTGTAATGTGTCAGGTATTCCTACGCCAACAGTCACGTGGTACAGGCACAGAATGGCCGATGAAGATCTCGGAAAAGAAAGTATGAAACCTAATTTGTCAGAAATTAGTATTTGGCTTCATAAAGCTTCAGTTTAAACTATTTAAAATGTTCAACAAATATTCAAAAATAGTTTTCTTATTTATAATGTAATGCACTGTGATCAATTTCTAAAATAATGTCATAGTTTATATAATGCTAAAATATTATTTTCATACGTACATATGTTTTATCTCCAACCCAAATTGGATCGCCGAAACAAACTTTTGGGAGTTTTGTTGCCCTTACCTTTATAAGCAAAATGAAAATCCTTCATTTTATTTTGATGAGTGATAAGAATTTCAGAAAGAAGTCAGTAATAATAATAAATTAATTCCATGCTTGTCGTAAAAGCTGATTCAGACCTGTTTAAGCTGTCTTCCGTTTGTTTCATTAAATGTGCAATGCTTAAAGCTATTGCTGAATGATCACCTTACAACATAAACCTTTGCCTCACTTGCACTGGGTACCTGTCAGTGAGTGGATTAACTTCAAGATCCTCTGCCTCACGTACACTTGCCTGCATAGAACCTCCCAGATTCCTCAGTGAACAGTTGACCGCCTACCAGCCTGCCCGGTTTCTTGGCTCTAAAACTCAACACCTGGGTCCGTATGCATGAGCTGATAGTAGCGAACGTCGGAAGTAGGCGCCCACGCATCCCGTAGAACTCAAGCTATAATTACTTCGGACGTTGCCACTTACTTCCGCGCTACGGGCTTACCACCAGCTCGTGCATACGGGCCCAGTTGACTGTCCCACGATATCAACTTGTCTCTTTTTGTCGAAAGTCCTTCTCACACTCAGCACCAAAGCTATGTAATGAACTTCCTTTTGAAATCAAAACTGCAAATGTAGAGCCATGAGCATTGTCATTTCCGTGGGTTTGGCGCATTACAAATTCATTCATTCATTTATTCCACTTGTAAATGAATGTAGATTCGATAATGATCATTATTCTTTGATGTGTACTACATGTAAGTATGTCCTATAATTATTTGAAATAACAAGGTCCTAATATCTTCTGTACAGGGATTGGGATGAGTGGTGAAGTACTCATCATACACAACGTCAGTCGCTACTGTGGTGACACATACGAATGCGTCGCATTCAATGGCGTTCATCCAGCCGCCCACAGACAGATCAAAGTTACTGTGGAATGTAAGTAACATATAGTCCAATACTTTATAACATATAATATACATAAGTATCATGTATATTACAGTTACTCTGTATGAAATATTTTGGGAACAACTATAAAAGAAATTTACATTTTTCTCAGATCTCATAGGGTGACAAAACGAAGCAGTATGTCTGTTAGTTTAGTCGAAATTATTATAAAGGTTTTGAAAGGTTGACATGGAAACAGCATAAATATTTATTAAATTGGTTAGTGACAATTTGTATTTGTAGTACAACCAATTTGATATTTGCTCAAATTTAAGTTCTTTACAAAAATCGCGAAATCATTATAATTACCGAAAATGAGTTTTAATTAGTACATAGTTGTGTAACAATTTATTCAAGAAACCATCACAGCTACCCTGTTCAAGTTCATCTTTTTTCAAATTGTAATTGAATATAATTATTCAATTTTCTTGTCCAGCTTCCGAAACTGTTCCAGAAGCAGATTTACAATGTAATTTTGTACGATTAAATTCAATTCCGCTTTGTGTTATTCATTATTGTTTGATGAATGCTCCCTAATTATGCTAATAACTTCCATCTTATGTGGACCTTCAATTAAAGACGTAAAACACTTGTTGGAACATTTAATTATGGGGAAAACACACAGCTTTGAATGTTATTAAAGGATTGCGGCATGAATACGCGGCTGGACTTCTTTGCTCTTCGACAATGACAGATTGGTTGACTGCCAAAGGTCGGGTAGCCGTTAATCAGTTTTCTAGCAGCTGTGTTTATTTATGATTTCAGTTTTTAGATATTACTGAACACGTGAAATTCAATATCCTTAACAATATAATTATTTTTTAGCTGTTACTGAGTGATTTGTTGATGTGTTGTCGGACAGACAGAGATGTTTTTACATGGTTATTTTGAATTAATACACATGTAATTGTATTATTAGTGTTACATATCAGTTTCACGAACATTTGAGACTGTAATTTTGGAGTGATTTTTTCTTTTGGACTGCAAGATTTGTTTCGCTATTTTTTGTATGCTCATAGTAAAGATCCTTGTCGCAAACCCATGGTCCCTCCGGCTTATACTTGAGAGATATGGGCGCAAGATGGCGCAGTGGTTAATGTGTCAGTCCAGTAAGCTACTAGTCTTAGCAATTGCGGTTCTAATTCCCGTCCGAGTACCTC
This sequence comes from Diodora aspera, assembly GCA_031471655.1. Classification (NCBI taxonomy): domain Eukaryota; kingdom Metazoa; phylum Mollusca; class Gastropoda; order Lepetellida; family Fissurellidae; genus Diodora; species Diodora aspera. The sequence goes on from JAUELE010125287.1 coordinate 17,434, forward strand.
TTTTTTAGCCCGGAGTAAACAAAGATACAGGTAGATAAAAAAGTGATTATACAAAGATACAGGTAGATACGAAAGTGATTGTACAAAAATATAGGTAGATACGAAATTGAGTAAACACAGAAACAGGTAGATACGAAGTGAGTAAATAAAAATAAAGGTAGATAAGAAAGTGATTGTACAAAGATACAGGTAGATAAGAACGTGAGTATACAAACATATAGGTAGATACGAAAGTGAGTAAACAAAGATACAGGTAGATGCGAAAGTGAGTAAACAAAGTTACAGGTAGATATGAAGTGAGTAAACAAAGATACAGGAAGATACGAAGGGAGTAAACAAAGGTACAGGTAGATACGAAGTGATTAAACAAAAATACAGGCAGATAAGAAAGTGATTATACAAAGATACAGGTAGATAAGAAAGTGATTATACAAAGATACAGGTAAATAAGAAAGTGATTATACAAAGATACAGGTAAATAAGAAAGTGAGTATACAAAGAGACAGGTAGATAGGAAAGTGAGTAAACAAAGATATCGGTAGAAAAGAAATTAATTAAGAAAGATATAGATAAGAAAAGATGTCTCACACCATATCCAACTCTTTCGTTATTGACTCCGTTTTCAACAGTTCCTCCAGAGGTGAGACTCCCCAACAAACGCATCGGCCAGGTTATTGGGAAGGAGACAATACTAGAGTGCATCATAACGGCGAATCCCCAGGAAATCAGCTACTGGAAATGGAAGGGACAGGAGGTTCAGAACAGTGCCAAGCATCGCATAGAGATCTACCACGACGCCGAACACACCATCACACTCAGTCTCCGGATAAGGGTCCTGGATCAAGCGGACTTTGGGGACTACACGTGTACTGCCTCCAATATGCTTGGCGGGGACACAGAAACAATGGTCCTCTATGGTATGTTCATTAATCGCCGCGAAAGGTCACCAAGGTCACGAAGGTCATGTCCAGCTTATCTTTCTCTTTATATTCAAAACACAATTAGTACTAGCAGGATTCTGAAAATTTGAACAGTTTTGGACCGTACCACAAGATGAAATGAAAAGTTGGGACCAGATAGTCGTTTCGTAGGGACCTGACTTTGATGGTCTGGAAATGCGAAACCGGGGGCTTTTTGCGTTTGACCTTAAGATCATTAGACACAGAAAGAATGGTTTCTTTCACAGAACTAATTGTGTTTAAGCAATAACGAACCAAATATCTGCCCAATTTGTACTTTCATACAATCTTCTCGTCAATTACTGAATCCTTATTACCTTTAACTGTAATGGAACACAATGACATCCAACTGTCACGGCCAATCCAACTCTTCTGCTTGTGAGGTACAATAATTGATTGTCCTTAATGACCCAATGCCTTCATTAATAAACATTTTGACACCTCCCGCACCATGAGCCATTTAAGCTCTTCCCCAAGAGGACTTCCGGTTTCAATTGCATGCCGGGTCCTCCAGTATGCAAGTTCATTATGAATATATCAGTGGACATTAGACCTCAATATGGAGATATCCAAGTCATTAAACTTGATCATGCAGTATTATAGATATTCAATATTGCCTATGCAAGCCAATAAGCGGATCCTCCCTCGTGGGGTAAGTTTAGCATAGGTCTAATTGGGCTGTCTCTTCAAATTATCGACTAGAATTTGACGCCTTCGCCTTTGAATTCACTCTCTGAGAGTTGAGTGTGTATCTTTTGCTGCGATGTTGTCTGTATTGGAAGGAGATCGTGTTGGGCTTTCTTGAAGAATTCTGTCTGTACTTGATTTCAGTAACACACGAAATTACACCTTCGTGATAAACAAAACACCCTTCTTCTCTTTATACATGCATGTCATGCATGTCTTTTTTTATTTACTTTGATTAACGCCGCTCTTATGTTTAAAAGACACAGCTGAAACATAAGAGCGGCGTTAATCAAAAGAAGTTGGTCTTTCAAGTAAATAAAAAAGGCCAGCATGTATAAAGAGAAGAAGTGTGTTTTGTTTGTCACGAAAACTTCATTTCGTGTGTTACTGAAATCAAACGTTTCAGCACTGATGACAACAACACATACATTTCGTCCTTTATTGGGCTTGTAGTTCATACGAATTGGTGACATTGGTGTAGTGAAACGTCTTTGGAGAATAAACATATAGGTGATTGTGAATTAACACTGAATTTAACAATTGTCCCGCCATATAATCACGACACCAAGGCGCGAGTCAGGATTCGAAACAAGACTCACGAAAATATACGTCAGCATCTTTCTTTAAAAGTCGTTGTTTTAAAACAAAATTATATCTTGATTTTATATTAGTGATTCTTAAATAGGAGGCACTTGGCTCCAAGGGGAGAACTTTCAAATCTAAGGGCAGGAATTTTAGCCAGTGGAGCATAAATTGTTCTATAAGTGCCACTGTTCTCCAGGTAGGATTTGAGAACACCTTGGATGTGACGATGGTCTCTGAGAACCATTTTAATCAGTGCGGAAGACGTTCATCAATTGCGCAATGAACTCACACTTATTTTCATCGTGTATCTGTTATGTGTATTCGTTCAAAGATAAAATTAAATATATTCCCCCATATTTATAGACTATGTGGCTTACCGACGACTGATGATGACAACTACGACGACTACAACCACAACAACATCACCGTCTACCCAGGATCCCCGATTAAAGTGGAACCATGTCCAGAAACAGCTGTACCCGCCTGTGGTCGTCGGCCGAAATGACCCCAACACGAAGATCTATATCAGGCCCGCTACCAAGGCTATTCCGAGAAATCATGTTTATCCAAGTATGTAAAAGATAAGAAAATACATGCATTTATGCATTAATTTATTTATAACTCAGTTAAAACGAAGATGGTGGTGGAGCTTGTATCTTTAGTTAATTAGTTCGTGTAACAGTAAAGGAAGTATGTACTAGTTTTGAATGACGATATCGCAGCATTAAAGGAATGTTTAAAGTTAGATACGTGATTAAAATCAAGATCTTTCCTTTCCAACGACAACATTGAGGAGAACGATAAATATGCATGGAAATAAGAACGCATCAGAAGGCACAAAATATATAACATATTTATTACTTTAAATTGTCTGTCAAGTGTCATTCTTTCCATTGTCCACCCAGGGTCAAAATTGTTCAACTTTCTGGGTAATGTTCTTGTACAAATTAGTGTCAAGACATTCGGCCTACATTCGGCACAACGCTGTGACGTGTCACTATTTTATTCAATTATTCATTTAACTCCGTACAGCAGCGGTTAACGTACAAGCTTGATGGGTAGGAGGGGCTAGGCACAGTGAGGAGTTTGAGCGAAGTTCGAAAGGAATTCGTTTCTGCCAGGAATTGTGCACACAGCGTTATTTAATTTGCCAACCCTTTTATAATGGCTTATTTACAGTGTGTTATTTATTTAACGCGGAATGCTCCGGAGCACGAATTCATCTTTAATAACACTGATTGCAAATTACTACCTTTGTATCAATTTCAATAATGTTCAGCTATATCATTGTCAAGTTTCTCTCTCTCTCTCTCTCTCTCTCTCTCTCTCTCTCTCTCTCTCTCTCTCTCTCTCTGTTATGTCTACACAAAAAAGGTCTACACAGTTGTTAACACATTATTCAAGGTTTGGTTTCCTATGGGAAGCAAACAACTTAGCATTTTTATCTTAGAACACGTCCTGTTTGTGTCAAAATGTATATTTGACTTCTGTCAATTGTAAAATAGCAAATACAAGTGTATTGACTAAAAGGATTGTTCTCAGACCACGATTAACCTTAGATGAATAGCGTTCCCTTGTTCTAAGACAGATTGTTTTCTTTCTGCAAAGAGAGGCGCGTGGTGGAACTATGGTGAGCATGTCAGTCCAGTAATCTGCCAGCCTAGGCGGTAGTGGGTTCGAATCCGGGCAAGATATAGAATCCTGATACCCACTTTATTTTGGTGACGCGATATGGCTGACAGATTGTCGAAAGCCACGTAAAATCCAAAATCATTCACTCGCTCCCTATAAACATAAATGATAGCTATGCTGTATTCAGCGGTTCATATACTTTCTCTGTTTCAGGTGCGAAGGGACGAGCGCTGAATTCTGTTGGAGGTTTCGTCTACGAGTGTAATTTTCCCAGCTTGCTTATATTCCTCATGTTTACTAGAATCGTGTTGTGATTTCATCTCCTGCTCAAAGCCACCTTTCGTACAGAGACACCATGATAGATTACCAAAGACATATGTAGATTTCTAGTCGACAATACGGAGTTACAATATATATGTTGATGACGTGAACCAATTACACAGGATGTGCCAAATACTGACATCTCATTGCATGCGTTCCAATATTCGTTATGTGGACATCTATGGGAGATTTGATTTTCATTTAAAGACGTGTTGCAAGAAGAAAGTGAAATCGTGTCCCAAGAGGACATCTGACCCTGATGGTCTGGGTGTGGCTCTTTTTGTGTTGGATGTGAAACGCAAACAAAACCACATTGGTTTAATACGATTTCCAACGAATCAGTGCAAATACATGTTATCTGGGACTTGAAATAAAATTACCTTTCGTTAATCATAAACGGAGAAAAGGATGGATAGCAAAATGAGTGGTTTCGTGGAGACCCTCATTAACTGTTCGAAACCAAGGAACAAAGAATCGACATATGCACTGAACATATGCATATTTGGCAACAACATTCGCAATCTTGAATCAGGTTTTATGATTTAGTGGCCAGTGATTGAAATCAGTTGTATGTTTTGTCAACCCCGAAAACTGTGTCACCAAGCTTATCAAACAACAATCTCTTTGGTGAAGTCATTTCATATGACAGAAGCCTTATTGCCCCCGCTTCTTAGTCGAGCAGCGTACAGAACAGAATTCTAATATGTGCTTTGTGTACAAGAGTTGTATTTGAGCTGCAAATAAGCCGTGTTTGAAAGAAGCCTATTTTCCTGCTTGATTACAAGACAGCAACAACCGAGAGCTTCGCCTTTGTGCAACTCCTGGTCGTCACAAAGTTAAGCTTTGTGAAAAAGGTAATGTCAATAGATGTGTTTAGAAGGTTATTTTATTCCTGGAAATTACTTTCGGAGCAAGACGGTTCCTTCTTCATCAACACAGCGCCAGGTAAACATTATTATAATAAAGGTCCGCTTTTTACTACGGTATTTAATTTTGTCTTTTAAAGCTATGTGTTCTAATTATTCCGCGGCGCTGGCGTTTTGTGGTCTTTTTATGGACATTGTAAAATTTTGATGTCAGCTGTTGCTTATTTCTTGTAATATTTGAACCAGGGATGATTAATTAAGTCGTTTTCTGTAGAATCTTTGCTTAGGCAGGAACACTCAGAGAATTAAGGAACTAACTAGAGGAGATCTGTCAGATTCCTGGAATTAACTCTTGTTTAGAATCAAGGTCATCTTATCAGAGAAATTCAAAGTGCTGTTTATTGTCTTGGGAAATGAGTTTGGTTCGTAAAACAAACTTGATAACCTTTTCATATATTCATACACTTTGCACGCCTTCATGTATATTTTGAAATTCAGTGGTTATATTAAATGCATGTTTAAGTCTTACATTTTAAAACAACTTTGACCGATGGTATAACTCTGTTGTGACTTGGTCTGAAGTCATGTTGGCTTGTTAAGGATTAGTTGTTTACAAACAAAGTTTAATAACAAGGAGTGAGTCAGGAGATGTCATTAGATCTACATATTTGTGGATAGCGTAAGTATTGGAATATTATTATTTTAGGGCATTGGTATCCTAACCTCTGACCTATCTATAAGAACCATCTGATGTTCTGAACCATCCTCGAAATCCAGGGCATATACGATTCCGCCAATGATGGCGTAGTCATATATGCCCTGGAATTCGAGGATTGTTCAGAACAAATGTCATCGTATTGGAGAAAACCAGTTTGCTGTTTATTTTGGGGGTATTGACTCTGGTCCATGAAACTCCCTTGATAACCTTTTCGAATAATCATATTTCCAATATTGATCTTAACTTTTAAAATATATACTGCCGGGTAAAAGAAACGACACCAAGATTTTGAGAGACTACTGACAAAATGCACAATTACGTTGGATATGCAAGAGATATCCCTTCGAGATTAGGAAGTTTTATCAACGACATGATGTCAATCAAATT
>JAUELE010125288.1:0-14336 GCA_031471655.1 Diodora aspera
CTTAAGTCGCGTTCGGTTTTCGTTCGATAAAACGGGATAAAAACAGATATGAAAGGTAACTAATCATCTATGATAACCCTTCCAATGTCAGGTTTACATTCGCCGAAGATTCTTTGTTACAATAAGAGCGAATGGTACGTATTTTAGGTTTCTTACCGATTATCCAGACGCAACTTTGATTATAATGTCCTTTTAAAATAGGATATTTTAAATCTGCATATAAAATTTACCTGTGAAATTGCTCACATATGTGCGAAAAGTAGCCACGACTTGCACTCACAGGAATTGATTTCACAATTTCATTGTATAGCTCAAGCTTCATTTTTACTTGACGATCATTTCAAGTCATTATTAACAAGATAATATCTAAAGTGACAAGAGAAAGTGGCTCCTTTCGTCTTTCCCGGCTTTGTGTTTACGTGATGTCCTAGAACTAGTTGTTAGTAAACATCAAATAATGATTACAAAATCTGTCCAAAAATCCTAAGCAAATTATATTGTCCTAAAATTGCTTAGTTTTGAATCAAAATACTATAAAATGCGAAGACAAAGGACGGAAACGGCGTAAAATAATTTGAATGAACATTACTCATCTTGCCTAGCCTCGCTTTGGAAAAGAGGGAAAAACAAATATGGTGGACAAGGTGTTGTGATTATTTATTGAGGTTTATTTCAGTGTCAGTCCCCTACCTGCAGTCATTTTCATGGCAATTTTTAAAAGCTGTGAAGTGTTTGATATGTAAGTTATGCAAGGAAAGCGAGTAACAAGATCGTCAAAAGCCTGCAACATTAATGATTCCTCAATTCGAGGATCAGTGAAGCCGAAAACGAGACAATCTGTCGGAGAAGTTCCGCCTGTCTCAATGAGTAGACAGCTGTCAAGCCAAAGACCAGAATCTTCCGCTTTAATTAGTACTTCAACTCCAGCCAAAGGTTCAAGAAGAGCACGAAATAACACAGAGTCGGAGACAACCACTGGACAAAGCGGTAATTAAATCTTGTTTGTCAATCTGGAAATAGCATGAAACACCAAATTTTTACCCCCACCCCGGCATATAATATTAGGAGCGACTTTAGAATCCACCACCACGTTCTGCACAGGTTTTGTGACCCTGTGACATCACTTCCGGTAAGACTCTGGATCACTGACGTCACTGTGATTGTTTTGCAAGCTCTCACGCCGCACCGGGGAATCAAACCCGAGTCGTCTGGATTGCAATCCTGGAGGCCAGGGCCACACAGCTTCTGACAATGTAGAAGACAATTTAACTAGTCCTTTACACAAAATTTTACGGAAATAAACAATCTAATTTCTCCGAAATACTAATAATAATGATAATAATAAAAGACTTTGCTATTGTACTTATAGTCCTAAAATGTTAGGCCCCAACCCCTTAAAAAAAGACTGCAATGACAAAAATAATATTGTTCTAGGACAGGGTCGAACATGTTTTTCGGACCACAGCCTGCATTAGACTGGCCCTAATGCTAGCCACGGTTGCAAAAATAACTTTAAACAATTATAGTTAGTCGATCATTTAGTAAATGTTGATGTTTATTATTTAGTAACATTCCCTAACCCTTACCTTTCCCCTAACCCTAAGATAATAAAGGCAGCATAAACCTGAATTGAATAAACACGATTGCTTCGATAATAAGCACGTAATGTATGTCATAAAAGAAAAACAAAATTCTCCAGATTGCATCATTCGAACTTGCACTGTTGAGCTTCTGGCGGGCGACACAAAATGATTCCACAGTTACATTCCTTGTGTTTGAGGCGCGCAGATAATTACCTCCCTTTATAAACGCGCGTGGAGTACTATTTCCTGGTGACGGACTTTGGACTCAGGCCTCGATGGACGTATCTGCACCTCTGATCATGCCTCTTTAAGATGTTATTAAGTTTCTGTAAAATATTGGAATATGTGCGGTAATAATTGGTTATTTTCCAGTTAATGCGTAATCATTTCATTCGTTTACCCCGTGGGGTTTCCGGGGAGTGACGTGGTGTCACTTGGATAGAATAGGGCCTCAGTAATCCAATGCTTGTCGTACAAGGCGACTAAAAGCCAGTGTTTCCTTGCACCGCTGAACAGCGATTTCACATTGTTGAGACCAACACCCATTTAACACCATGCCTTAACAAAGTATTGAGTGGATGAACCACGTGGGACAAGTTAGGTATGAACTTAATACAGCATAATACTGGATGAGACCTAGAAATGATTTTAACTCGGGCACATTTTCTGGCGTTGGTACATTTTGTATAGCTTGTACCTTGTCTTCACATGTGTGTAAACTTTCTTTGACAATGACATGTCCCAAATACTGAACAGAATCCACCATAAACCTGCACTAGAGCTTCTTCACTCCAAAGTGTTGTAGTCTCTCAAGTACACTCTTAAGATTATCCAAATGTTCACTGTCATTTCTCGCAGATATGAGGATATCATCTTGATGAGACAACACTCTTGGTATACCTTGTAGGTATAGTGCCTACACATGTATTTAATTCTAGCTACGCCCCTGTTTGCACAACATAGAGTCTCGCAAGCACAGATACAAAACAGACAATTGTACACGACTAGGCTCCATGGACTACCACAAAGGTGAATAGAAAATGGCGGCGCGGCAATATTGACATCGGGTAAAGCTTTTGAATACGATAACCTTATATGTAGCTCAACAGGTACGCATGATGTATTTAGATAACAAGTGCATGCATACTTATGGTTTTAACGTGGGGAAAATATTAATCATATCTGATGGATGTGAATAAGATATAAGATAAACTGGTAGCTGTGCAACCCTGCATGTACAACAATAAATATTATAAATATTATCTTAAGTGTTAGACATGGTAGGAGACAAGCTATCTTTTTTGTCTTACATTACAATAACATTATTTACAGTTTGTAAACCAGTTTTAGTTTGTTTTAGGGAAAATGAAAAACAACTACCTGCATTCATTCTCAACTTCCCCAACAGAAGTAAAATCATCAATGTTCTAGACAGCGCCATGTCTCCCCAGTTTGTCTCCAGTGTAAAGAACAAAACATGACCTACGAGTACATATTACTTCCTGCTTGCCCAGCCAATGGCTACCCTCATAACATACCCTTAGACAAGTAGCGCTACAGTGAACTGCGAGTAGTTAAACGGATGTTTACACTAGTAACGGAAGCTTATTGCGCCGCCTGCTCATAAGTTTAACTTGAAATATCTCCCAGTTCTGGATTTATTTTGCAGGCAGTATTTGTAAGTGCGACATACACATTTGCTAGATGTTGTGTGGGCCAAGTGAAGCAGGCTATGATATGAAATAATGTCGCTTCAGTAGACAATCAATTCATCCGCATTTTGCAGAAGAAGGAACCGGTCAAAGTCAGTCAAAAATACCATTTTCTCACTCAAGAATGCACCCTATATGTGATTGTATATAGTGTTTTAGCCAAGTAATGTTATGTAACGTTCTTCAGAGCTCTACACGCGGCCTTTCTAATGATAAACACAGACGAAAATTAATTGTGGTTCTACAGAGAGTTCCCTCCTTGCTTACCGTCGGATAATCTTGTACACCAAAACAGTGGCAGTTGGCGCTGGCGTGTAGTTGTTAGAAAGGTTAAATACTGATGCTTATACACTATGTTTTATACGGATTGTGATTTTGTTTCTGTGTCATCTGTATCTAGCCAGCCAGGATCCTGACCACCTGGCTGAAATTTTAGTGAATTTTCCTGCAAACAAATGAAACAACACGATTGTACTAAATGCAAAGATATTTCTGAAGTTAATTAAATCGTACTTGTTGGAAAATGAAGCCTGTCGAAAAGAGAAATTACAAATTCAGTTTAGAATATTATTACGAGTCAAATTTGTAATTACACTTACTCAAGGGGAGCTACTCTTATTGCAAAGGGGAGTTATTCTAGTCTACAGTACTATGTTTATCTTCGTGATCGCACGTGTGCGGCTTGCACATTTATGCTGCGAAACCTTTTCCTGTTGACGAACGCTGGCTCGTCTTTGTTTGGACCCTGTATTCTAATGTGCATCTATGCAGCCGACTACGTTAGGGAATCCCCCAACAAGGTAAAATCCTTCATTTATCCATTGAATATGATCGTTGTCACGGGGCCACACCACGAAGTGATTTGCCTTGGCTAAAAGGGCATTGGTAACTCTGTGGATGATTCTGCTGACAATGCTCTTCTCTACGCCCACTGTACATGTGTTGTCACAATTAACTTGGGAAAAGCTCCCACTTGCATAATATCTAGGCTAAGGGTAATCAGCACCTGTTCCTCCACTGTCAGGGTGTGACTTCTCGACGAGCGCTCGAGCTTATCGTCCACCAATTCAATCTAATGAATTTCAAAGAATTTTTCAAAACCGATATCTATAGCGAAGTTCCACATCGTTTTACCTCTCCAGTTCACTTTTTCCACGTCTGTATTGTCTTCAACGGCGCACATTAACAATGCGATACATGCAGGCGGCGGTCGGGTGAATAAATGAACGCCATATTGGATTGGATTTAACCTATGGTTAAGAAGATAACGGAGCTCTCGAGCTCAGTTTAATTTAACGGCACTTTAAACCGTCTGTTAAACTTAACGACTTTTGAACACCACTTTAACGGCGCGTTGTCTTAACGGCAACTGTAACCGGCGATTTAACGCCTGGTTAAGAGTTAACGTGTTTTGAACAACCAGGCCCTGGTAGTCAACTAACCGAGTCAGTTTTAGCCCTCTTTCATTTGTGCCGCAATTCAAATATTGACACGCCTACACCCACAAATATTAATTTTAAAGTATACATAACCAAAAGGCATGTAACCTGTATAGGTATTCAAAGAAACAATAGTTTCTAATTATATCTTCTAAAGTCCTGTTCATGCGCTTCAAATTGGACGTGTTGTAAATAACGCGGACCGTCGTTAACGTTTCCGATACGATTGAAGTCGCCACGAGTCATGCAGACAGAAAGGGGCGGATGTGTTATGTTTAACAGTTCAAGTATATTTCCCGCACTGTTGGTGTTTGCTGCCATCGGATAGCTACACACTGGTCAGAAGTTATATTATGGTAACCTGATTGTTTTGTTTCATAATGACATAATATATACTCTAAGTCCCAGAGATCTCATGTCATATTCTCCTGAGAAGTTTACTGCGGTCTGCTCATCCCCGAAATCCAGGCTATAATTAACTACTGGTCCCATCCGTACCCACTCCTATTCAAGACGATCGTTTCGAGGCGAGCGGTTTGACCAATCAGTGAAGCAGTTATAGCAAAAGCTGGCGTCCAATCATGTGGCGCGTCTCTCCTAACAATCGGCGAAGTAAAGACGTTATACATCATCGCCGATATAGCCACCCGCAGGAGGCAAAAAACGACGTAAAATAAGCTAACTTTTAACGGTAAAGACGTCATGTATTTAAATTTATCAAGAGGTACTTCTCGAGCAGTTATGTGACATTTTATTGAATGTCTATAAATTGCATGTGCGGACTTTCCATTCTCGCAAAACGATCGTCGTGAATTACGCTTTTGCAATTTAACACAAATACATTTATACCACTTTTGATGTGGCATATGTTAATTTATCCGAATGGTGCAGGTTATGCATGCAAGTACAACTAAATATACACTAACTGTAAACCCGTTAATCAGCTACTAGTAATCACTTCCGACACAATTGGCAACAAAGCGATCACGTCATGTATCAACCCAGTGGCAATGGTTGATCAAGACTATGCAATAACAACAACAACGGCAACAGGTTGTCAGGGTCTATGGTGGTTTCGCTGTCGATGGATATGCCAGTGAATCTGTTTAATGTATGTGTTATAATGTAAGTGTGATTATGGTCCTGGTGAAAGAGGTTAGTTGATGTTTTATAGCTTTATGTCTTTCCTTAAATAGAAAAATGCACCCATTGTTCAACTAATCCGTTTTCTCAACATTCAGTTATAATAATTATATGAGTTGGTATTTGTCATTATCGTTCAGTTCATTATCGTTACAGATCTCAGGAACTGGATTTACTGTATTTTCAGAACATAATGATAAATATTAGTTTCATGCCATTTTCAATGTGATTATCAGCATTCTTTCAATGCTAGCCAAGCTGTACAAACACAACATGGCTCGTGGAATACAGACGGTACATTTATCTCTTCTCGAAGTAGGAAACCCTTTCAAGAATGCATATTACAATGAAATTCTTAAGAAATATATTCCAGAGCGTTACCTTAGAAAGACACCCCATATTGTATGTACATGTATATCTTTGTTAAATTGTAATGCTGATTCTACTACGTTCTGCTTGTCGTTGTACGTTCATCATGCCACTGATCTAAGAAAGCTGCAACTGCTGTTACTGAATCTGTAAACGTTTGGTTGTTCTCACTCTCAAATCCGTCCTTGTATATGGGTCGATGGCCTTAAATACAAATAAACTTCTTGTCTTGTCTTGTCCTTTTTTCATAAAGTATAAATGGTTATGCTAAACTGTGTTCTAATGTTCAGGGTATTTCTGCCTCGGTTTTGAACTTTGCTAGTGTCCTGGAATCTAAGATCATATTTTGCATCTTTGTTTTGTGTGTGTTGGTGGAATTCCTTGTATTTCCATGGTTGTTCGCACATTAGAAAGAGGTTCATTCAATAGTTGGTTTGTAATTTCTTATTGATCATTTCCCCTTTGAGGAGCTCTCCAATATAACTGTGTGCATCTGCCAATAATGCAAGTGTACTCGACGTAGAAGGCTGAGGTCAATTATGTTTACAATACAGTGGACAATTTATTTTAGAGGGTGTTAAGTGAAGGAACAAACCATATTCCATAAAAGATAACATAATAATGTTGCAAACGGAGGTTATGCTCTCCTCGATAATTCTGCAAAGTGAAGACTCAAAATTGTGCATTTTCAGTCCAAGTAATGATTTGCTTTCTTTTTTTGTAGGGGAGTATTCTGACGGGGTTGGGCAACCTTGCAAACCTATCACCCTTCCCCTTGCCTGCGGGCGCGTTTTGACACTGTCATGAGGAAATGAATAGTTTATTGGCAGTGTCGGAAATATCTGTCTGCTCGAGCCCCGTCACTGGCTATGACTGTTTTGGTCTGTGAATATTTACCAGTCACCTGCCCGCTAGACAGGCAACACTTTTATTATAGTAAGTTTAAGGTATTCAGTGGGCAGAAAACTTCTGAAGTTGGACCATATTATATAGTTTGCTGTATTCAGACAACAAGTGCACACATACTTAAGATTTCATCGTGGGGACAGCTTTATTTACATACTGCGTATATATCATGTGAATATAATAACAGGTAGCCGTTGAACATCTTCTGTACACCCATACGTATGAACAGAGCCATGTTTCACAAAGCAATCTTAGCGCTAACCTGATCGTAAACTCTTAACATGAACTTTTAAAACCGAACTTTGTCCAGCATTTCCGTTGACAAAGCAACGTCAAGCTGTACCACGTCCTACAATCGTGCTCAGATAGTTTTGAGAAATATGGACACGTTCTCCACACTAAATATACATTTAACCGAGTAATATTACGATTGATCTTAACTACGGTTACTTTATGACATCGGGGGCAGTGTAGGAGTTGAAATATAGTGTTAGGAGCTGTTTAAATTACATTACAATGAAATATATTGCAGCTGATAATATGACGGACAATAAAAATAACTGTACCTGCATTCAGTTTGAAACTTCCCAGTAGCAGGAAAATAACACACGATGATGTGCGAGATACAGCCATGTTTCTCCGCATATTCAGTGTACGAACAGTACCTTGATGCTCATGTTTGCTTAAGGCGGGTGATGTGGATTTTGTTCAATTTCTTTGTGTGCGTATTACTCCCCGTTAAAATGAATACACCACAGAAATGCCTTTTCACAATGTTAAGATTATTTGCGTATAAACAGTTGTGGAGACCACAACTTTAATAGAAAGAGTAAAATGACTTAAGAGGGACTCACACATGTCGACTTTTCTCTTCTTGTAGTGTCGTCATTTACACCGGCATTTTATTTCAAGGCGTGTTGGCTGCTTAAAGTCTCCCTGCTCTGTCAACAAGCTGTGTCTTTAGTAACCATAAATGGAAATCACTGCATGTGTTGACTTTTCGGATCGTCTATGTTAAGGAGTTCTAGAATGTCGGCACAGAGACCGTTGATCGCCTTATGGTTGTGTGTGTTTTTTTATTTCTAATTGCAGGAAGTTCATGGCCACCGGTTCTTAGGTTTTGTTGCTACCTATAGTTGAATTAGTTCGGCAAGGTAAGTAGGTTCCAGTCTATGTTCGACCTTATGCACAAGAATGCTGTGGGATTCAATATAGGTCGTTGAGCAGTGGTTTAACGTGGTCAGTCTTCTCGATTAGACCGAACTGGTGGCCACGTCGAAAAGGTCGCTACAAGTTAGCCATGAAACCAGAAAATAGAGGCCAATTGCTCAATAAATTAAATACATGTAATTAATTAAGTAAAGAATTTAACTTGTAAGTCCTATCTATAGTAAATATGTTTACAACTGTTTATTGTGTGTGCGCTGTCTAACACCGATAGCGGACGTTGTTCCATGCTCAGGATAATCAAATTTGACGGTATATCATTCCTCTAAACTACAAACAAAGACGATAATAGTAATTTATGATACGAATACAGAGTGTTCACCTAGTTCGCAAACGATAATAAATAATAAGTATTAACATCATAGCACGAATTGTATTTTTCAAGGTGGAGCTCACTTGCAGCGACCAGTTCGGTGTGGCGACCGGTTTACCCGAGCCTTCTTACTCAGGCGATCAACCTGGAAGCTTATGATAAGTGAAGAATTATGATACTGTCCGTTAGTGTCAACTGTTTCTTCGTATTAAGATGTCATGCTCATATGCATGTTTCAAACAGCATACATACAAGACATTGCAAGTAGAAGGCAGTACACACTAATTTAAGAAGTATGACAACAATTACAAATCATTTCAATCAGAAACTATGTAGCTCTTCTTAGAGGCACACAATCGAATAATGGGATTATGAATTTACAACAATAGGAGTTCGTGCGTTCATTGCATCTGGGTCGCTTTATTTATAATGGTAACGTTTCGGATATCATTTGGTAAGAGTGTATTATTACAATTGTGAAAGAGCTATTTTCTAGAGCCCTTGTTTGGCATTTCTACTTCACAAATGACGTACACTGACGTCATTACCAACTGTATTGTGGCATCTGTATGAGAAGGAAGTGGCTCAGGGATGATAATGTTACTACATTTCACCTGCATATAGCAGGGTCTGTGTTTAGAGGTGTTATTTCCGATGTGTAGGTACTTAGCTGGTTACATTCAAATGAAAGGTCGGGGATGGAACCTATTATCCAACATCATGCGAACATAATTATACTCACGCCAATAAAGGTTGTCCCCACCTGCTTCACATGGGATAGAAGAAAACAATTAGAAAATAATAGGGAAGAGAGTCAAAGAGGATAATTTGGATAACTGATGCAATGTTCATTTGAATGGATTCAGGTATAGCAACATGAAGCGGGGCAATGAATTGTCGGTTGCTCGATACGATGATATCCAACATCACACAGGACACAATTTGCAAAGATCACAGATGTTTACTCAGCCGTATAAAGTAACACCTCACATGTGTATTGTATACGCCCCCACCTCCCTCGTACACACCCAATGCTATATTACACTCACATGTATGCACTTCAATTATGTATCGTATATGCTTCGTTATTTTAACACCATGTGCGTATTGTATACATCTCATAGCAGACACCCCATTAGCGTGTTGAATTCATGTATGCATTGAATACTTGATATTATGTACACACACACACCATTCTACCATAACTTTCCGGTTTGCCGGATCCTGATTGACAAATTGGAGGTGATCAAATGTGCAATAACTGCTGCTTGATAGCAATGGGTCGGTTCTCAAGTGGACGAATACATAGGACCCTAAACGATTCATCTTCACATGAAAACGCCAGTTTTGGGCAACAGTACTGGTGTTCACCTGTCAGCAAGCAATCTCACAATAATCACAGTGTTCACCCTTCTGTCTTTATCACAACTTCTTCCAGCATGAAAACACAGCATGATTATCTCCTAATTGTAACCCCCTTGTGTGTATTGTAAACACTATTCTTCACCACGATTTTTGAATGGAATGCAGTGACGTCATGCTAGCGTCATGATGGCTCCACACGTGCCGCAGTGCACTCTGTAAAACGGGGCTATTTCGCCAAAAAGTCAGTGTTAATAAGTAATGCAAAGAGAGATACATACACACATGGTTGTGAAAAACGCCGCTAAATTTAAAGTTATAATCTTGCGCCAAGGAGCTCTGTTTGAAATGAACTTAGTGGCCGATACACCACCAATAACTGGTTCCAGCATGAAAACAAAATATGATTATCTCCTAACTGTACCCCCCCCCCCCCCATGTGTTTATTGTAAACACTATATTATTCACAATTATGTGTTTATTGTCTGCACCTCATTCTGAACACATCATGTGACATCTTCAGGTGTCACAACGCCTCATTGGCATGTTTTAGGTTGGCATGTAATTGTATTCAAATGAGCGTTGTGTCAGTTCTTAAACCGCCAATAACCTCTTCCAGCATGAAAACACTATATTGTTATCTCCCAATTGTAACCTTCCCCCTCATGTGTATTGTAACGCTCTATCCTTCACAACCATGTTTTAACTGAAGTGTAAAGACGTCATGAAAACGTTATGATGGCGCCACACTTACCGCAGTGCACTCTGAAAGACTCTAGGGCCTGTTCGAGAATATGTCAGTTTTAACTAGCGATACCAATAGAGATACAATATACATATGGTCGTGAAGAACGCCGCTAAAATTACATTGGTAACCTTGCACCGATAAACCACCGATAACCGCTTCCAGGATGAAAACACAATACAGTCGGGACTTTTATAACCGGGTTCGTTATAGACGGACACTACTGTATTACTATCTCCTAACTGTCCCCCTACCTTTGTGTATTGTAAACACTCCATTCTTCACAACCATATATGTGTATTGTACTTGTATACATCTCAATGAAAACACCCTATGTGATATCTTCAGGTGCCACATAACTGTATTGGCATGTTTTATGTTTGCATGTAAATGTATTCAATGTTCATTGTGCCAGTTCTCAAACTCGTTTCTGTTCTCTTCAAACAGTGCTTCTATCATAATGTGAAACGTGTAAGGACGACAACGTCCAGAGGCATGAGCACATCATCCTCGTTACATCACTGATCTGCTGACTTTCTTTTTATATCATTAGCTTTGTCGACATGCAAATATGTGTACTTGAACAAATGAAACATGTGGTCAGTTGCTTCGAGATATTTATGACAAAACTTTTTATAAGAGATACAAGTGTACCTGATTTTATTATACAAAGGTACAGGCTGAGAGTAAAAATAATATACAAGTAAACTGCTTATAGAAACACAAGTAGAATGTAAAAACAAAGTTTAAAATGATTTCTTATGTAACAAAATGTTAAACGTTGGTCAGTAGATTTCAATATTGTTAGACTATGCTGTATACATGCGCTTCACATTGTGTGAGTATAAATTCTCGTATATGCATGTTATATACTAGTATGTATGCAAAAGGTATGATAACCTTCATGAGCAAGTGACCTCGAGCAACAGGCGTCGGACTCGTGGTTACGTCGCCGCTTCGATCCCAGCTACCGGCGGGTGGTGTTGTAATCTTGGTGCAGCTGAAAATGGGTATTGGCGCGCTCAGCGGCAACAATCAAACGTAAGGACGGACAAAGAATGTCCATAATCATACTGTACGTGTACTTGGATGATAAAGTTATTATTATTATTATTAATATTATTATACATGCTCATTGGGATAGTCATGGTTTTAGAAGTCAAAATATTATTTACTGTGACAACGTAATACACTTAACGTAACGTAACGTATACTGAATCATTGAAGTGTGTGATGGGATAAGCAACAAAATGCGATGGAAGAAGCCAAAGGATAGTATGAGTATCTGCTCATGAAGGTTATTTGTATTCTCAGTCGTTGATGATTGTGAAATATAACATATAAGCATAATTATTATATCAAAACTTAAGCTCAACAATCCGTGGTCACATGTGTAGGCAGTCACCAAGTGTTCTGTGGTTTTCAGAAAACAAGATACACATATAATACCACATGCAGTGTGTCCTCACACGAAAGCTTGCAAATCTATTGGAATCGGGGAAAGCATGTATACCGCGTTTATATCGGATATAGCATTACACACAGGGAATGTCTTTAAAATAAACTGCGCGTTATCACTAAATGTTATGCTCACGGTCTTGGAGATGATTTGGCTTGTGTCTCTCCACCAACCCTACCCATTAATTAATACTGAGCAGATATGAAACACATCTTGTTGGCAAACACTCAGTGATGCTGTCATCCGATGAATCAACCTCAATTCATGTATGGTGAATCTGAAACAGGTGGTAAATTATCAATCAAGGTGCAAATAATAAAAGAAAAAAACGATTTTGTTTCAAACAATCCTTACTGACCACAACAATTTAAAGGGGTTCCTATCACTGCTAATATATATATTAATCTCATCTATTCTAAAACATGATTCGCGGTAAGTATGCGTCAAGTGAAAAGGACTCAAATGTAGAACCCTGTGTCATAATTCCACAGGTGACGTAAGAAAGTTGCTTTGATGGAGCAGAGGTGACAATAACATTTCGCAATATCTTGAGCTAACACTTATAATAAAAACATCTTGACTTTGGCCAAAATGAACAAACTGATACTTGTATAGCGGCAGAAACGTTTTCATAAATACAAAAAATGATCGGAGATGGAACAATGATTTTTTTTCTGTAACATTATACTGGGTGATTGTTAGGGTGATTTTAAATCAGGCTGGTATTAAAAAACAGAAAACCATCAAGACTTTATTACCTGTGCGTGTACTCTTTGGTCTTGTATTCTCATATTCGTGAAGTTCAACTGTTTCATATGTGACATGAGGATCGTGGACGACAGTTAGATATCCAGCGTCGGCTCTCTCTGAAATCGTCAAGATGGTAAAAAAGCGTATGATCGTGTTGATAGATCTCCGCTGTGGAACAGACTAGCCCTAAGTGGGGTGAAAGGAAAGATGTTTCATGCGGTGAAGTAACTCTATAACAATGCCCAAAGGTGTGTGTGTATCAATGGCATATGTACAGACTGGTTTGATATTAATCGGGGAGTTGAACAAGGTTGTATGTTGTCCGCCCTCCTTTTTAGTTTATTTATTAATGATCTTAGTGTAAGGATACATGCAACAGGTGTTGGTATAAAGGCAGGCGAGGACTTGGTTAACATCCTAGCTTATGCTGAAGATATTGTGGTCTTGGCTGGGACAGAGGGAGAAAACAGGCCGTGTCATGACAATAAGATGGTTGTCAATTGTGATAAGTCAACAGTTGTGCACTTCAGGGTTAGGGTTCCCTTAGTCTCTAGAACTAGCGCCCTTTTTTTTATCTGTGGTGAAAACAGGCTTGTCATTGTTGATTGTTACTGTTACCTAGGCCTTCCACTGACTGAACATTTGGACCTTGATCTCATGGCTAATAGTGTAATTAAGTCTGCTGGTGGAGCGCTATGTTTTCCCATAGCTAGGTTTAAATCCTTTGGTGGTATGCCGTTCACTGTTTACAGTAAACTGTATGATACAATGGTTTGGTCTGTTGTCGGATACGGGGCGACTATTTGGGGCACCAAGCAGTACTCATGAGTAAATGCCTTACATTATAGAGCAATCCGTGTCTTCCTAGGGGTAGGTAAATATGTGCCAAACCTAGCGCTGAATGGTGAATCTGGTTGGATCCCCAAGTGATTAGACAGTGGTCATGCGTTGCTTGCCATTCGGTCAGTATGACAAATGCAGGTTACGACTCAACAAGAGGATCTTCCTGTGGGCAGAGACTCTTGCCAGCCAACATAGGAAGCGGAACTGGAACTTAAGAACGCACGAACTCCTCGCCAAGTTGAACCTTGGACATCTGCTGAGCATGAGGGGCAACATAGAGAAAAACCCGTTTGTGTTGAACTGTTGCCCAGTGTATGAAAACATTACAACAAAGCTATACAATCCATCTTAAAATTCACATATGCCACACTGACTATATTAATGATGCTTTTGAAAAGCTTGAACAAGAGTAAAATTTTCAAAATCCTTTTGTGGGTATTGGTTTACTTCTGGATCAAGAGTTACTGTCACATGTATACTTTTAT
>JAUELE010125399.1:0-13382 GCA_031471655.1 Diodora aspera
AATCTGTCAGACTCGGTGTTTGTGGGTTCAGATCTCACCCAGGTAGTCAGGAGATGTTGGTGACACTGTGGTGACATGGCTGAAAGACTGCCATAAGCCACTTTAAATCCAGAGTCACTCACTCAGTCACTGACAAAATGCATGGTGCAGTCTCCGGATATGAACTTGAAACCTTGTAGAAAGACAACACAAAACAATAAAGTTACTCATCCATACACCACATGGTTCGATTATTTCTATTGTTCTCCGGAATCAAGTTACTCATCCATACACCACATGGTTCGATTATTTCTATTGTTCTCCGGAATCATTATCTGAGGCAGTCAACTCATGAGCTGGTTATCTGATAAACAACCCCTGATGTACAGGTTTCAAGCACATGATGTATGAGATAGATGGGAAATTTGCACATGCTTCTTGTGCTAGGTGGAAAAAATGCATTTGCAAGCACTTGTTCTGAGCCAAAAAAGTTGGCTACCGACCTTGAAGGAGGTCGTTATTTCTACCATAGTTGCAGTTAAGTGATTCTCACTCTTTTGTATTCAGTTGTATGTTGATGCAATGGAGGTCCTCCCCGATCTGGAATCGGACAAGCAGCAGTTCCAGGCAAGGTGAGTGAAATCCATGTATATCCTCACTTCAGCTGAGCTGCTCGCAGTTACTGATACATTGTTTTGTTGTGAATTGTTTATATTTTCTCTCTATGATGAATCCAAGAGCTTGAAAAGGTCAGTATGGTGATAATCTCATACTTATACCCCACTTCCTGTCTCGCCGCCATGGTTTCTTTTGTTGAAAGTGTAGGTGTATATCTGGATACACCTACACTTTTGCGATCAAAAGTGTAGGAATATCAGCAAAACTGTAGGTGTATCAGATCACAATGCTGAAAAGGGGCTATAGAGTTCTAGTAAGCACGCACGCCCTAAACAGAGATAGTAAAACAACCCGTGCATTTGCTGCACAAGCTTCACGAGCCCAATGTGAATGCGTCCCAGTCCCAGTCCCAGTGAGGCCTCCTTTGGGTGGTTATTTTTAGAGACATTCTTGGCAATCATGTGAAATAATTATTATGTGAAATATACTTGTGTGTAATAATTGTATCTCGACCGCAGTGGGGTATAAGACACACTTTTTCGGGATATCAGCCGATACACCTCAGAAAGTGTGGGTATATCTCTCACTTATATCCTGTGAGGGGTAAGAGAAGATGACTGACTGGGTTTCTGATCATCGTCATTTTATGGATCCTTGGACTGAGGAACTGAATATTTGTACACATACTCTTTGAAAACTGTAATTACAAGGAAATAAAGTGTGAAAAAGGGTTTGATTGTCAGTTTTCTGTTTGCAGATTATGGTGTATATCAGAGTTCTGGCAATTTCACTTGTCAAGAGAATCATGGACAGGTGCTAGATGACCGTATGAACATGAGAGTTAATTATGAACTTGCATCAGCATCACATGAGGGTGAAGACGTCAACAGAAAAATATGTGCATGCCCCGAATGTGGGAAGTGTTTTTTTGACAAGGGGGCTCTGAAGAATCACACAGATGCTAAACACAAGGGGGTCACACATTCATGTTTTTGTGGGAAAACGTACAAGTACAGAACAGGACTTCGAAGGCATAAGGAATTGTGCGGGTTCACTTATTCATATGGAAAATAGCTGATTATGTGTGCTAGCTTTTATTTCACATACTGTTCCAGTGCTTCAGACAATTTTTCTATGCTAAGGAGGACATGCTCCTAGTTGTTCACATTGAGGAGTGCAGGGATGTTTGAACGAGTACTGTGTGTGTAAACATATACAGAAACAATTAAACACTGTTTTCAGTACATATACAAAAACAATT
This sequence comes from Diodora aspera, assembly GCA_031471655.1. Taxonomy (NCBI): domain Eukaryota; kingdom Metazoa; phylum Mollusca; class Gastropoda; order Lepetellida; family Fissurellidae; genus Diodora; species Diodora aspera. The sequence goes on from JAUELE010125399.1 coordinate 1,859, forward strand.
GAACACTGCTTTCAGTATTTGATTGTGATAGAATGGCTGACTTGAAATTTTGGGGTTTGTAAATTTGCTGCAGTTAGCTCTTTTCCATGTTCTCACTACCGCTACGAACAGGCATTAGACTCTAGCTCAGGTCCGAGCATACAAGAATGGTTACTTTCTTTGATTTCAGAGAAGCTCTGGGTTTTGTCTTTCGTCTGTTGTGAGTGCTGAAACAATGTTATTTCACACTTCACGATGGTCTTGCATATCATGTACAACCATGTTTAATTTCACAAAGTTTGCACAGAGTGCACAACCTTTACAATTGCTGACAATGTGCAGTTATGACATGGAAGGTACTGATAAAAATTTGTGCATACTCGATACATATTTAAAATTAAAACCTGTCATACTTGTTGCATTTACTGGTGTACGTACACATGTATTGCCCTTATTTGGTGCACTGCTGCTCAAACGAACAAGTTTGCTTTTGTTAAATGTCCTTTTGAGGTTTCCTGATGTAACTGTTGGACCAGTTTCAATGAGTCTTAGCTGATATCACTCCAGCATGGGGCCCTTGACCTCACAAGAAATTGTTGGTCACAGGTCGAAGGGCATGGACATTGTCATACAAAAATAGAAGATAATAAAATAATAAATAGCAGTAAAGTTCACATTCTAAGAAGCACACTTTTCCAACCATTTGCCCAAAGTTTCTGTAGGTCATAGGCAAGATTAGATAAGTAAGTCTTGAGCAGCTTTATTATTGGGCAAGGTTTGCTATAGTTTAAGGTCTTCTGGTAGTTCATTCTAGAGTGTGGGTCCAGCTTTAATAAATGATTTGTCCCTGAACATTTTGGTTGTTGTTGTTGGGACAGTCAACAATTTGTTGATGCCTGGTCTCTATTTATCCTGGGCATCAGTGTGTTGTGAGATGCTTGCTACTGCATGTAATTATCTCATTATCTGAGGAGAGTCAATGCTGAATCCAGACACTGGCCAGGCTTTGATGGACAGGTAAAGAGGGTCTAGCCCTCAGCGGACTATGAGATAAGCCTGAGTGCCTAGAGAAACAAGACAGGTGTTATCTGTGTCCAAGGGGATCAAAAGAACAGCTGGAGTGCCCGTCTGACTGACAACACTTTTTGTACCCACCTCCGTGCTTTTTTCTGGTTGGACATTCCAGAGATACCTGTGCTATTGTGATTGTCAAACTATGACAGATTGGCAAAACTGTGTAATATCAGGTTCTTTGTACTTCTTAAAGTATTACATTTGTCACCTTACCATAATACCATATAACAAGCAGAGTTTAAAGCTTCTCAAAAGACAGTTGGATATCCATACTGAATTGTAGTTATGTACATACAGCTTTCAATATGTGTCAACAAAAAATGAACCCCTTCACTGAGATGAAGCATGCAAAGAATTTCCATTAATTACAGTATAAAATGTTCTGAGGGAAAGAAGTCAAATACCGGTTTTTCATTGCAATAATGGAGTCCAGATCATTATTAATGTGACTGTATAAAAGACAAAGATAACTTAAATATTGACAGAAAAAGAAGTAAAAGTATTCAATCCCTATAATTTGTCACCACTTACGCTAAGCATAGGGCTACTAGGCTCCATACTTTCTGGGAGTTTGTTTCATCACAGAAAATGAATTGTTGGAATATGAGAAAAACTGCAACTGGACCAACACCAACATGTAATAAAGGGTCTTTCTGTTGAAAAGTCAAGTTAAAGAGTTTACGCTAAAATAATTTTTTACACAATATTTTTATTGTTCTGTCTTATCTGTTTGAATTTGTTCACAATTGAATTTTATATTTATTTTAATTTAAAAACATTCAACATAGTGTGCAGATGGTAAATTCCATTGATCCAATAAAATAAATCTCTTTTGAGAACCGAATCATATTACAAAACACAGTTTCAAACTATCTTTGTACAGAACAACCAGTGTTAAAACTAACTCCAGTGTTTAGTAAAATAATACCCTGATTCTTACACAAGGAGCCAGTCATACTTCAATGTAATGAGATGAGAGAGTGTTCTTTTCATCCCCTATAAGGTGCAGTGTAGTAACATGAATCTGCGACCAGCCTAAGATTACCAATGTTTATATATCTTCCTGCAGGTCAGATAAGACAAGACTCAGGACAAGGTTCCGGACAAAAGCGAGCAGCCTTCACTGCAGCACTGACAAAAAGTATAGGCCCTGTACGGCTAGCGACACCAATCAAGTTCCGAGATGTCATCCTAAACCAAGGTATGGATAGCTGAACAAGACTAGGCAGTCTATCATCAGATGGGCAAAGGTTCATTAACATTTGGTAGTGTAAAAACTGACAGCATGTCACCTTGAATGTCACCACTAAACCAATGTTGACTCACTCTGGGTCAGTTACAGACAGTAATAAAACCTACAACAAGTATTAAGTGTTGGCTGGGATCAACTCAAGAGTTATTATAGTGGTCTTTCCCAAACATCAATCTATCTTGAAACTCTGCATTTTCAACCATGTACCCCTTGTAATTTTTACTAGTATTTCTGTGTAGTTGCATAGTAATAACAAAGTAAACTTGGTTAAAAAAAAGAAAGAAGAAATTAATACTGTTATTAATGTTAATAATGTTATTAAATCTTGCAAAACTGACAAGATCCTGAAATAATAAGATAAATAAATTAGATAAATAAATATAAGTGAAAATTATTACTAAATATTTAGTATTAATTGTGTACCCAGGCAAATCCTGTCGCGTACCCCTATGGGTATGCATACCCAAGTTTGAGAACCTCTGAGTAAAAGTGTGAGTGACTTGTCACATTTAATGTGGTTATCAACAATTTTCAACTATGTCACAGTGACAACAGGAACAATTATAATCTGAAGGCGAGCAGACTGACCACAAGCTCACTCATAATGGGTTAACTCAATCGGATACCTCAAAACAAAATCTGTCACAATTTATTAACTCTGAAAAGCAAACCCATACTTCTTCAGAAACTGGGCAAACTTTGGTCAGTAAGGTTGTCACTTTGAATTTGCAAATACATGTAACCTTTTCCTGCAATTTTAATACTGACCATGAAGTTCAAACATCAATTCAAATGACCAGATAAATCCAACACTCCTTGACAGGATCCTGTGAAATACCAACAACTTCATTAATTATTTTCGTTTAAAAGAAAAAGAAAGAAATTTTACACCTTAATCAGTTTATCCATAGACACATTTAATGTTATTTTGATTGTCCAATTTGTTATTCAGAATGAATATTACATTTTTAATTTTATTTATCTTAATTTAAATAAAACTTACTTTATGAAAACTTGCTGAACATTAATTTAAGGATTCCATTACACTTTTCTGTCTTAAGATTAAAAACTGCGATATTCAGCGAACATATAGAACTGGACAAAGCCAAGTCTGTGAGGATCTGTATCCGTGCCCACCGACAGGTTTTTACAGCTGATCTCACTTACCGCTCCATCCAAAAGCATGATAGTGTGCTGGGAATGTTTGGGAAAGATTCGCAGCATCTTTCAGTATTTCATGCTGAACTTATTAGCTTCCATTATAGGTGTGAACAGCTTATATCTTTACTTCCTTTATAGTCTTCAATCACTGCACCCGTTTACCCCATTATTCTGACAGTGGGAAAATATACGTCCAATTGCGATTAGCTGTGAAAATACATACTCAAGAGGGCAGATTAGATGGAAAATGGCCATAATTTTACTGATTTAAACTAGATAATCATATCATATCAAACACAGACGTTTTAAGTGAGCAAAAGACCAAATGTTTGTAAGTCAATTTTTAACCCAGTGCTCCAGATAAGGGCCGTACACACGTAGGTACGCAAGTAAATGACTACCAGTACGACAGGTTTTAATTTGAAATCCATATCAAGAACGAAATAAATTCGTATTTGTACATTCGTTTCATCATTTTATAGGAACAGGTCCATTCTGCAAGGAATATCATTTACTTAATTCATATCGGTTCCATGACAATTGTGCTGAAAACAGTTTTCAATTTATTTTGTTTATGTTTACACACTTGATACTCTTTCATACAACACTGTACTCCTCACTGGGGGAAATTAGGAGTATGTATGCCTTGACACAGAAACATTATCTGAAGCACTGTTAACCCCTTCATAATTTTCACCCATCAACTGCTGTGCACAATTGTTGCGCTTACATGCTTTCACCACTACTGAAAACAGCTATCGTCAACTACAGAGACAACACTGATCATTTTCATGTGCATTTTACTGATAAAATATAAGTGATTGCTGACTTTTGTGAGGTTGAAAATGATGTCATTTTCTTTTCCCAAAAATAACAAACAATCCAGCCGTGGGGTATTAAACATGTAAACAATGGAAGGATGAATGTTTTCAAACTTGTAATTATATAGGTACAAATTTAGCAGATAGAGAATCAATTTCGACAAATTTGCCCATTTTTACAATTATTTACTAGAATTCTGCCAACTAAAATTTAAACAAATTTTTTTTTTATTTCGTTTCAGCAATATTTAAGACAACAACATAGTTGAACAAAGCTGTTACATGGCCACTTTTTATGAAGTGTACAGTCTTGATTCGCTAAACATTAGCATGAATGTGACTAACATGTATAAAACATGAGCTCCAGTTTATGTGTCATTTACATTTCTAAAACATGCCAAGCATGCAAGGGGTTTTGTAAAACATGTTAATTTAGAGAACAATACTCTCTCTTGATGGCTGAAGACTGTGAAGACAGCCAGGATTGTCATAAATTGTCTCCCTTGGTTTGTTTCACATCATTGTCATTCACAACACACACTTGTGAAAGCTTTGATGAGGAGCATTGTCTCAAAGTAACCAGGTGTGTATCTGTGTGTGTAAGACATTCACCAAAAGCTGGTCGGAAGTCCAGATAAGCATTCCAATCCAAGTTTTTCATCTCGATTCGTTAGCTGGATTATAAATAAGCTTATTGGTCATGTAAGCAGAAGTTATACTATTTAAATATTTTTCTAAATATTTACAGATTTAAGATGAAAATTTATGGTAGAAAATCAGCAATCCAAAAAAGGCGGGAAGTTTTATAAAACCTAACAAATCAGAACCAATTTCAACAGTCTATATATAAAAGTATACAACAAGTATCCAATAGATGAAATTTTCTGCAAAAAAAAATCTTCAATACATTTATTGAAACAAAGTGTCTTGTTCCATAATCCTGTTTGTTTGAAATCAGGTTTCTTAAAAAATAAACCATTCAAATGTCTTTTTGTCAGCCCCACAAACCATGAATCTTGCCTAGGAATTGGCTCAGAAACCTGGACTGAAGTTAACACAACCAAGTGGAAGCCTCAACTATAATCAAATACATCCTGAGCGTTCAATGATAGCTCATTCAAAAACTGCAGATTTAAAACCATTTGTGGTGTAACATGTTATCAAATTTCAGTAGAGGAAATTATGTGTCTTTGTTTCTAACTTACAATAGCATAAAGCTGACCTTGAGCTCTGACCTTGCCGCCTTGACTCTAGACTTTATAGAGCTATCTGTTCCCTTTTTTTCAGTAGCCAACATTATAACAAAATTAAAACCAGCCTTCTCCCAAGGATTTGTGTAATATGTATGCACCAGTTACAAATCTTAAATTCAAAACTGCTATGTCATTGAGGTTATACTGATATTCTCAGTATTCAGATAAAAGAACGGTGACAACTCTAAAGCAGGTAACAATGATGAATATCAATATAAACATCCAATGACCAATATCGGTGATATTTTAATTAAGACAGCCAGTAACATTTTTGTCAATAGCCCATAAACATAACCAGTTATCAGCACGTAAAAGGACATAATCAAAGTTGCTTCTCCAATACTAAACAAAAACTAAAAAAACCTGCAAATCGGTCTGACTACAACATCAATACATCAATTAAATAACGACGAAATCCTAACGAAAATAATGGACGGTTAACTACATTTTATTCGCGGAAAAAAGTTTACTTACTCGAACTCGAGAATTTTTTCTAAATGTTCCCGCTTTTGGTGACATCATCGTTTTATGGGTTGACAAGCCACAACAGTACACGCCAAACTTGGTGACAAACCTGGCGAAAACGTTTTTTAGTCACGGACAATTCAGTTTAATTATCGATTGATATATATATCATTTGTGCGTTGTGTCCAAAACGTGTCACCATTTCGACCCCATATGTATCACAGTTTTGTCTCATTGTCACCGTTTCGTCACGGTATTATCTCACATGATGAATAGAAAGACAAGCTCTTAAACATAGATTGGCGTACCTGCATCTTTGATCATGTTCCTTTAAGAAGCCTACTGAAGGTAGCAGGTGCTTATACAAATACATGTTACATTATTTTCTGCAGTACATCAACCTGAATGAAAAATGATGGTCCCTCAAAATGGACCAATGACTCCTGTTTCTTTATTAGACCATGTAAAACTGTCCAAAAGGTGGACCCATTTGAAACATTCATGGGCCATTGCCAAACAAAAATATGGGTGAGGGTCCCTAAATATCAATGCTGGATGAAAACTGACACCATTTTTGAATTTACAGTAAGGTTTTCTCTTGATAGATTTTGAACACTGCATGCATTTTAACTGAATGCTAAAAGTTTAAAGCACAACCGTATGTTACAGAGGCTGCACAGAAGTTATGATCTATGTGGTTGTAACATCGAAACTGATGAGTGTCAAGCAGGATGGGGATTACTTGGCTAGGGTGTGATGTTGTGTGTCATCACTCTGACACAATGAGCACGCACTGTTTTGGGTTTAAAATTCACTAATTTCACTTGGCCATACAAACCTAGTTGTCAACACACTTTTTAAAAAGTTTATGTTGTGTTTCAGGTGCTGGATATAACCTCATTACTGGCATCTTCACGGCTCCATACAACGGAACGTATGTCATGTCATATAACGCTCTGTCCCAGTACGACCGAGCAGTAGAGCTTACGCTGCTTCACAACGCCAAGATCATCAGTTCCATCCATTCACGGGACACTGGTGGGTACACAGGAGTGGGCAACTCCTTGGTGGTGCACTTATCGAGCGGCGATCGGCTCTGGGTTGAACTCAGCCCTGGTTCATACTTCCTGTACGGTGACACAGGGAGACATACATTATTTTCAGGATATCTACTGTACGCAGACTGAGCAACAACACTGATAATGCACTGGATCACACTGTTATGTAAGATCTAACAACAATTGACAGCATCGACCAGGCAGGAACCTAACATGGAGAATGCAACATTTACTTAGTAGCTTACCATTGCGAAGCAAAATGTGTTGATCATGTATTAGACAAACATTCAAAAAATCCATTCTCATGAAAAGGTGGATGTATGCTACTAGTGACAGATAGCAAACAATGGCAGTGGTTTGGTTTCTCTACAATATTGTAGAGAATCTGTGATTGAACTTTACAAAGACTTAAGTACCAGCAGTAGAAACAGAAAGCTGACTTAAAGGACAAAAGCAGAATCCTGTTTGATGGATGTTGCTGAAGATGTTGCTCTAGAAGAAGAAAACTGCTCATCTTAGCCTCCACAAACATTTATTCTATTCTGGAACTTGTTATACATGTACAGTTACAGTTAGCCCTCACAGGAAGAAGAACTTATAATCTCCAAAGTAGCAAAAGATGTGTCAACAGGTACATTATGTTTTTCACACCATACCTGAGAAAACAAATGTGCAATTTCTTCCTACACATATCAGATGCTTAGGCTTACATATTATGCAGATATATCGATGTATCTGTTACAGTTTGTCACAATCTTTCCATAAGAAAGCAGAATGCATGTCATTCTGTTAGGTTCGATATCATCATTGCAATATATCCTTATTACTTTACATGTGGGTATTTAAAGTTATAATCATTCCAGTGTCATGTACTAAATAGTGTCTTGAATAAAGCATAGCGGTATTCAGACTACATGTTTCTATGTTTCATCTGTGGATCAGTTGTATACCAAACATCAATGCCATATCAAGCAGACATTGCCCAAGTGAGTTGAGCTGAACTGTTCTATGTTGCACAGGCAATCTTGTATCCGAAATGCAATATCACATTCAAGATGCTCGCCAATACAGAAGGCAGTTTGAAAAGAGATCAATAGGAATTCTAGAGTTCCGCCTAAACACAGCTTTGTTTCATGAAATTATTCCTAAGAACACCATCATTAATGAACAAACAGTGAGTGAAATGGAGTTTTACATTGCAGGGGGCAATATTTCAGCCATATCGCAATGTGATGTGCAAGAGGCACATCAGGAAAAGGGACAACACAGGATCGATTGTAAGAAAGAGAAAGCAAAAGAGCTTCATTTTAGAGCGACACCCCCGGGAACACTACGGGGTGGACATATTAAGCTTTGCACACACATGAGCATCACGACAGCTTAGCGGATTAAAGCAGTCGAAAGTCAAAACCACTACCCTTAAGTTTGATGAAGTCTGTTCTGCCATAACATTCTTGGAACAGTGATTGAGTGATTTTGGATTTTCGGAAATTTTCGGAAATTTTTCAACCATATCACCATGGGTTCACCAACGGCCTGTGACTCCAAATCTCCGGATTGAAAGAGAGGTACCCGGGTGGGACTCAACCATGATTGCCAAGGCTGGTAGATCACTGGGCAGACATGCTTATCACTGAGCCATCGAGCGTCCCTCTTGGAACAGAGAAAGAAAGAACACCTATTGTGACAATAATATAATACTCACGGTCACACGTATAACAGCAAGAACTGGATTTCCTCATCTTCCTCTTACAGGTCAACTTGGGACATCTTTGTCTTCCACAAGTATATTGTCCTTTAGCGCAACGACAAACAACACATTTCATGTATCCAAAGGGAGCAATCTTGGGATGCCATTGGGCACCTTCTGGGAACACTTCATCCATAAAGGTACAAGCACCTTCCATGTCAATATCTTTAAGGGGTTTCACTTCCGGTTGCTTTGGTCTCTCCTTTTTGGCTGAAATTAAAAGTGATTTGAAATAATGATTCGTTGGCTCTTCTTATTTTTATAGTGGGTTGGGTGGGGTGGGGCTCGGGGCCCTGGTCCACATCCTAGGTACCCAGGTGAAAGTTAAACCGGACAGTTTATCCTCAAAGTATTGAGTGACGTAAGTCTAATTTTTTCAAAACGACAAAATGTTACTCTAGGATTTTTTTTAGGTGAAAGGAAGTGACGTCATTACCAGTCAGAGATGTAAACCCATGACAGAAAAGCACCATTAATGAAAGATATCACTTCATGGCTCTGAAAACAGTTCTGGAATCTGATATTGTTTTGTTCTTCCAAGTCCAACAAACTATCTCTATCTAGCAGGGACAAGTGTGAAAATGTATGCTTACGTCCGCACACTTGACAACAATCAGACGGATTCACTCGAATTCTTTCGTCAGCTGGACACTCAAGTTTAGGACAGGGAAGTCGATCACACTTCGGAACGCCACCAGTCTGTACAAAAGATAAAGCATTTGAGTGTTTTTGTTACACAACATCTGTCAGTCTTTCAGGATTATGCGTTGATTGTCTCACGACAACCGAAACATCAATTAAATCATTCCATCAAGCCTCCGTGGCGACTTATACCCCCATGCTAGACTACCATTACGAAAACTGGGCTCAGTCTCAGTGAAAACGCTTGCGAGTGGGAACATCTAGTCGAACTGTCGACTGCGTATTTAATGTTTACATTTACAAACAGTGGTTGATTCAATTTGTGTAAGCAAACATCATAGTTTGTTTGGTATTCAGGAGAAATTGTGTTTTAAATTCGTAGGAACTATTTGTCTCAACTTCGAAACGTTTGGCCAAGCGTGGCAAGAAGCATTGTAAGGCACGATTTGATTGGTTGAGGGATATTCTTCACATGGCCGACACCCATTGGTATCCAAGTGTATTTTACGGTTCGAAAATGAGCGATAATCCACGAGGTGTTTCAAAAGGGCAGCCGAGTGACTGATACCAGCTAACTTGACAACCCTCGAGTTTCACTTGTCAAGGAAAAATCACAATGCGCTAATCGAAGCAAGACCGCCGTGAGTCTAGCGGAAAGGGGAAAAGGGGAATTTATGCACAATAGGCCTACGATTGAAAAACATAATTAACAGTGAAGGAGATGAAAAAACAAGTTACAATTTGGAACAAATAAATGTAAGATGTGTTTAATTATAAAGAAAAACTTTCATTTGCAAGAGTAACTGCCCACATGGTGAACTTGGCAGCCCAAATTGTCCCTTTTTCCAACCGGAACCCTTTTCATAGGTTCATAACTCCAATATTATGGCTTGACTATTGTCAGTCTTCCTATTGCTGAGAGAGACTATTGCAGCAGAAACGCACTGATAAATGATCCTGGGGTGACGAGCTCATTGAAAATTGAATTTTTGATTTCCGCCCATGAAAACATTCAAATTTGAGAGACCAGCAACTCAAAAATGAGAAAAGATGAATCAATTGTGAAGTCAAATTCTAAAAGCCTGGGCGCAAACCACCAAACTCTGATTCGTTTTCAAGATATTGACCTTCAAAACTGCCTATAAACTGACGTTTGTTATTTGTGAGTGGAAAAAGTGGAAATGGTCCTTGTTGTTGTATCTCAGAAACCCTTAGACGTTCAAGCCGAAAACTTTGGATGTGTAGAGGTACTTCCACAATTTGTTTTTCAGAAGTTTTTGAGTCGGTGTCCGTGGAAGATTTTTGAAGTTTAGTTGAGTTCATGTAGAATGACCCAAAAGCAATTGAAACGTGTAGAGCACATATTTTATGACGCTTCACATAAGAATCCACATCTTGTGACTCAAGGTTAGCAGACCTAAGCCATTTAGGTAAGTGGGCGTCCAGTTCTGGTAATTTTGTAACAAAACTGACATCCTTAAATTCTACAAAAAAAACTCCAAAACACCTACCAGACATTTGCAGAGAACACATTTCGAATAGCCTGAAAGGGGCAGAAATGGGTGCCACGTGTCCCCGACGTTGTGCTTCCTATGGTCGCCATTCAACTCGCAGGTGCCGTTTTCTTCTCGAAGCAAAGGTTTGACTTCATCCGGGCACCGTGGACAGCATTCTCCCGGAACTGGATGAGCGCATGTCAGAGCTGGGCACAGGACGTGATGGCAGGTTACCTCGCCTTTCTGAAAATTGTTTGTTTCCCGGTTATATCAGAGCCAGGCAAAATTGCGTAGTGTCAGAATAATGTTGTAGACCTACAATTACAATGACATGAAGTTTTCCAATCCGTTTAAACACTGATTTGTCTAGGATAGAGCAAATATGAGTGAGTGAGTGATTAGTCTTTCAGCCACATCGTCACGATCCCGCCAACATCAAACATCACATCGGTGTCGGGGCTCCTGTCTCTCCGGGCTTAAAGAGAGGTGCCCGGGCGGGACTCGAACCACAACCGCCAAGGCTGGCAGATTGCTGGGCCGTTGAGCTAACCACTGCGCCATTCCGCACCACCC
>JAUELE010125510.1:0-14334 GCA_031471655.1 Diodora aspera
TTCATATGAACCAATTTTTCATGAAATTCAACAATTTTCAGCACTGGATTTTCTCGAGATCTTTGCAGCAACATGATTAATGTTGAGTTGCAACAACATTGCATGACGATAACCTTTCGCAAGACGTGTTTATTTCAAGTGTATCAGAAACACGTTAATCAGCAAAACCAATTTAATTAGGTGGGGCTCATATCAGGCTTGACCCTTAACTTGTTTTGAGTAGTCTTTATAGATTTTTTTTTATTCAGGTTTGGTCTCTTGAAGAATATATTGCTCTTAGAATGTTTTGGGCGTTTGGAAGCTTTGTATACATGTATATTTATGAGTGGTATTTATGCAAGATGATTATTAATATATTTTCAAACAAGACATTAGTATTGTAAAGATACCGTTATGAATAAATTGCAATTATGTGTCATACTAGGTTATATTGGTAGGCAAAGAACGCCGGTGTCCGTTTTATATACAACAACCAATCTTCTGTTGCACAGCATGAATACCTATAGTGTGCTTTAACGCGTAAACACAGATCTCTTCCACACAGATCTCTTCCACCCCATTCCCTACCCCCCCCCCCCCCGAACCCCCTTCCCCACCCTCTTTCGATGGAAAATCAAAACTCGGAAAAAGGCTACAAGCTCATTTCTTGTGTTAAATTTCATGAATATAATGCCGAACAGTTCCAGAGTTCTGATCTGTAAACTGAAGCGGACACCGATGACAAATGTTGCGATGGTAACAGAAAAATATTGTTTTTGAGAACTTTTAAATCCTGAACCATGTGCCCAACGTGTGTCCCGGTTCGTGGTAAAGTCCTGAACAGTTCCATAACGTTGGTTCGGAAAGTAAATTAACACTTCGTTGCCATGACATAAATATAGAAAATTCTAACCCTGAAGAGGCACAACTGCAATATGTGCACAATGTGTGCGAAGTTTCGTTGGAAAGTTCTGAATAGGTCCAGAGCTATTGTCCGAAAACCAAAAGTGGCCCATTTTCAATTATGACCCACGACAACCAACGGCCAAGCGTGGGTCAAGTTCTGTGCAAAAGTACTGAACAGTTCCAGAATCTATTTAAAATGGCAAAATTGAAACACTGTTGACATGGAAGCGGTAAAATATATTTCCATTTTCAATATGAACATCCTTCCACCCTCTCCCTCCCCAGGAGTATGGGGGGTTTGAGTTAGGGTTATAGGGCTCAAAAAGGCACAACTATATCATGTGCCCAAAGCATTTGTCAAATGTTATGTAAAAATACTGAACAGTTCCAAAGTTCTGCCCAAGAAACTAAAATGGGAAAATTGCAAGACTTTCTGACGCGTGTGCACACACATACACAGTCACGAAAACTCCTTTGCCTGACGATAAAAGAACAGAGCAACATATTGCTGTGAATTGTAGAAAACATCACATGATTATAATGATTTTTTTTTGTAAATGTGTACCTTCCGTGCAATTAATTTCACGATTGGGAAACAAATTCATCTTACGATTCTTTCGAATAAAATGCATTTGTCATGATTTACCAATTGCAAGACAGTCCCTCTCCTTGCATTTTTTTGGTTCTTGAGAGAACATGACCTTGACCTTGATCTAGTGCCGTAGTCACATGTAACACTGCATGTGCTCCACTCAGTCCACAATGTCCAGACTACAATTATTGGCAAGAAAACAAGTGGCAACAATATACCGTAACACAATCAGGAAAGATACAAACGAGGGAAATGACATTTGTTGGAGAGTTCTTTAAAGATTTTCAACTTCAATCCGATTAAACAAAATCAAAGAAACTCCACATTCGACAGCCCATAATCACAAAACCATTAACAGAACAGTAAAACAAGATGTAGGTCAGGACGGAGGGCAAGTATTCAAGTCGGTTAATGGACAAATGTTCTTTTTAAAAAAAAAACAAAAAAAACGCAAATTGTACATACATGTATTTGATATTTTGCGGAAAACTCTCATGATTTATAATCGATAAGTGAACTCTACAGACACCTCGAGCTTCAACAATAATTTGTCATTTCACAAAGTTGTTAAAACGCTTTCAGTTGACAATCTCCTGTTTCCTCAGAGTTTCCGGAACACCTTTTTTCTGGGGTGGAGTCACATTTCCTGCTGCGTTTTCTTGTTCCCTTCCCACATGTAACACTACAGTCGTTCCATGGTCCCCAACCTTTCCATGTTGCTGGAGAAACAAGTGCGGTAACAAACAGTTCATTCCTCATTATGCCTGCTTGCAAATATAAGCGAACAACACACACACGAGCGTGCAACACACATACAGGTTCTGAAAACCCCTTTACATGTCAGTGTAAGAAGAAAGCAAGATATTGCAGTTAAATGTTTGAAAATGTGGACTGATTTACAATCATTGGTATAACTTTGTGACTTCCACGTAAATAGTTTCCCGATAGGGAAAACACGTTTCATCTTCCGATTTGTTCGAATAAAACGTATTTGTGATGACTTACCAGGACAGTCCGCCTTCTTGCATCTTTTGGTTTCACGAGATTCTCCTGTGCACTGGTTTTTAAAAGAACATGACCTTGACCTTGATCTAGTGCCGTAGTCACATGAAACACTGCACGTACTCCACCCAGTCCACAATGTCCAGTCTACTAACATTGGCAAGAAAACAAGTGACAGTAAAATTTTGTCACACATTAAGCGAAGTTACAAATGGCCTTTAAAGATTTTCAACTTCAATCGGATTATACAAAATCAAGGAAAATCCACATTCGACAGTTAACATTTACAGAAGCTATTAACAGAACAGTAAACATGCTGTATGACACGACGGAGGGCAAGTTTTCAAGTTGGTTTGGGGACAAGAGTTCTTTAAGGAGACCGCGAAACGTACATATTTGACATTTTGCGAAAACTGTCATGATTTATAATCGATACGTGAACTGGACACACGCCAGAGGTTCACCGATAATTTGTCATTTCATAAAGCAGTTGAAACGTACCAGGACACGTTTCCATTTGACAATCTGCTGTTTCCTTAGACTTTCCGAAACATTTTCTTCCTGGGGTGGAGTCACATGTTCTTGTGCGTATTCTTGTTCCCTTCCCACATGTGACGCTGCAGTCACTCCATCGTTCCCATGCTTTCCATGTAGCTGGAGAAACAAGTGCAAAAACAAATATTTATAACATTACACATCTGTTTGAAGATAAAAGCAAACAACAATACACACACCCTCCGGTCACACCTACTTTTAGGGGTTGAGGCTCAAAATGCCACAACTACACAATGTGCCCAAAGTGTGTGTAAAGTTCTGTGTAAAAGTACTAAACAGTGCCGGAGTTGCACCCTAACACTTGAAAATGCCCACGTTATCATTTCATTATACAACAAGATACCCCCAACTTTTGACTTTGTGTAGCTTATGATATTTGTATGTGCCGGTTAAGTTTAACATGCGGACATGCTGCTGCATGTTGTCCATGTCTTAAACGCACCCTGTTGTTTAATTTTGAAGCTAACGGCTTATTTCCATTTCCTCTATTCCTCTAGAATTTGACAATAAACATATTTGGAAACGTTCAGCATGAAATGTCTTCTTACCACTATCGGCCCAATATCAGCGTTTTGGGATGCTTGAGACTTAAATGGCACGAAATGGGATCCGTGACTACCACCGAAACACTATGCTTTCACTTTTTGCTCATTGCGAACAAAATGACCTTCTTAACGACCGACCGCATTCAGAACGACATCGGATGACGTCACACAGACAGGATAACGACGTACAATGAGTGCACTCGAAGGATGGCTTCCAAACAACAAGTTTGACAACTTGAACCATTCCTGGGCTACGACGAATAAGTCCACGAACGGTGCACGACTGATTGAGAAAAAGTGGCATGTGTCCTCTCTAAGTCCTGCAGTACACCCTACTCTGACCATATGCGATTGGGCACGATTGGGGCGAAATGGAACTATGTTTGCATCAACGTCAAAACCAGCCAATTACGTTGAAAGCAGGGCTCATGCCCTCGTTTAAACATGGAATGACAGTCCACAGACATTCTTTAACCACTTAGTGCTGTCAGTGAGACATCGATGTCAAGCATTTTAGATGCACATGGGGAATACACCAGTTATTGACTTGTCACCACCAGGAATGAAAATTGTTCGTAGACGTCTTATTATGCTGGAAAAGATGCATTTAGTTTGTGTCACACATACCTCGACCCTCAATAACTATTACTTAGTTTAAACAAAAACAGAACACTTTATCTACCCAAACAGCGTATAAGGATGCACAGAAACGTTCTTCCTTGCATATTCCCCTTGATATCCTTCAACACAGCGTCGGTCACATATGCCAGACACAGACACAGGGTTACAGGTCTTCAAGTTGCGCCTGGAAATGCAGTTGGTCTTGCTTTCCGCTCGAGCATGCTAAAGGGATAATGGAACACTTATTGGTAGAATAATAATTTAAGGGATCCTATTTTGCAGAAAGATATGTTTTCGCTTTTTATCTGATGAAGCAAGTCATCGGCAAATTGTAGGCGAAGACGAGATACTCATATGTGAATAATGTGTTGTTCCACTGAGGACGTCGAGCATGCAGCCTTGCGAACTGCAGTCGATAACGGCTAGTTTGGGCATGTACTGTGGTGTCAGTTGCTTGTTGCAAGTCTCTGGTCAAATGTAGGTGTGTGATGACTTCACATGATATCGATCCTCGCGTTGTGTCGCTGCCCGTGGCCTACCTGATCGTTGTCGATCCCGCGCCTATCTTGTCTGTTGCACACGTTGTCGCAGTCGTCAAATGGTGGAACGATGGACATTAAAATGACGGAACCCGTTGCACACACTACTGCTTCATGACGTCCATTTTCGAGTGATGCTGGCCGGAGCCCCATGTTCAAAGGTAATGAGTGGGGTTCGTTTGCACAATGAGTTTTGTGCCAAGAATTCAAATCGAGAAACTGTGTATTCAAGATGATTCTGGATGTTTCTGTGTTCAGTAAAAATAGCATTTTCACGTGTTCAACGTGCAGATGTAAACGGTAAGCACGCGTAATCTGTTGTTTTCACAAAGGATGCTGCTAAACTATTTTGGTTCAGTGTATTATTTGTAGACTTCAAGGTGTTTTCTTGATCCCTCGACTCAAACACTATGTTTATGACGCCCCATGCCTATATCGCCGCCTTGTTCGGCGGGCTACTTCCAAGAAAGATATCTCTCAATGTGCAATACCTCATAATTACTCGCCAGTTGCGATAAGATTTTTGTCTACGCCAGATCTCCAACGAGCTCTAATTATTACATCAACGTTAACTAATTTTAAACTCACTCAATTTTTCTGTAAGTACTGTTACAAACAGCGAATTCGAAAATGGATTTAATGTGACAATATGTGTGCATAGTAAAAACTATCTGACCTCATTACTTTCAATAATACGCACGCTCTGATTGGTCGTGACCGACGCCCGACCAGGGTGCGTAGATATAGTTACGAATCTTCTGGACGACTAAGGAAAGAAACGAAGTTGATAGAGTGCTCCAGGTGTTGAGCGGTTCAACGATTAAGGGGTTGATGACCGTGACAATAACATGCAGATACATATTCTCCAGCTGCTCTGTTGTGTCTGTCAATTGCACCTTACCCCGTTAGTAAGAACCAACTAAGCCCACATTGCATGCATTTCGGATAAAATGTCTTAATTCTATTGCAACAATCACCCTGCTATCATGGGGCACAATCGCCATTATATCTAACTATAAATTATTATTGCCGTACAATCCCTTTGTGCGCACATAACCAAACAACAATAACACATTTCATATTTCTAAGTGGTTGCAATTGGTTAACTATGGTCCAACTCTCATAGTCCAGTCGGAAAAAGGGGTATCGTGCACCCCCGGAAATGCAAACTGACGATCAAAAGAAAGTTTACATCGATTATGATGAACTGTAAAATATAAATGATGACTTAAACAAAAATAGTGCAATTAATCCTGTGTATTCAAATTGTCAGACATTCCAAATATCAAAACCATACAGTCAGCGAAACACCAATGGTGGCCAGCGTGTCTGACTGGGATTGCCAATAGTCAGTTATCACAAAGTTCGAGAATGAGCTGTGACCAGTTCACTTGTTGAAACATCAGAGGACACTCAGATTGGTTTGGGACGTCATCATCAATACCCTGTATGGTCTCTCCTGGGAAGAATGCACGCCTTAATTATGTCAAACGTCTGATGACATTTACCGGAATGCGTTGCCTAACATCGAGCAAGGCGTGTCCCAGGTCCTGTAAGTTGTTTGGCTGATTTGGACGTCTTCTCAGCTCTCTACCAATATTGTCCCACAAATGCTCGAAACCTGTCTGGAGAACGTGAGGGCCACGGTAGTAAGGGCACGTTGACGTTGTTGGGAAAGTTATGCGGGCGTTGGACAAAATCCCCCTTTCCTTGTCTGTGCATGTATGACACTGCTACTGTACTGGTCTCAGGAATTCGTTAATATATCGCTCTCCGTTTAAATTGCCATGGATGACAAGGAGCGGCGTTTTTTTTATCACCACTTATAAGCCTACTGGACTTGAGAACAATGCCGTCATGGAGTTTTCGCGAAAATTCCATTAGCAACGATGGCTGCTTATAATAACCTCTTGCGTTTGTGAAGCCACACCATTGTTATAATAACCTCAGAAACAAAGCACTCGTTGTCGCTGGAAATGCTTTCTAAGTATCAAGCGGGGAAAATTTGTTGCTCGGGCATGAATTCGAACTCGGGTATTTTCAGTGACAACCCGTCGCTCTTACCAAATGAGCTATCCCATATTCCTACCTAGAACAGGGTTATTAATTCATATTTCTAAGCGTAAAATCAAAATAGGGGATAGGCGCTCTTTTAAATGATATAGATAAATAAATACGTTTTTATTCAGTCAGTTAATTGAAAATTGTAGGTAATGAACACTGCGCGATTTTCAAATGATGCAGATGCTAAGGTGTGTTCAGGTGACCCCGTGCATGGCATGCGCCCAATAGTTTTGGTGTAATAGACCAATCGTATTATGATGTCTGTAGTGCGTACGACTCCCGCGGCCTCCTGACCAGGCCCCAGTTGTAAGTTCCCATCTGTGGCACGAACTGCACAAGCATTTCGTCTGGTTCAGTCGTATTGCTTCAGTCATGTATGTAAATAACTGATAGGCCTTACTGATATTCATGACAAGATAATATACACAATCAGAAACTTTCACTATATGTGCGGTTGATGGGAAATGAGTTGACGGAGCGGATGAACCCCGTACATGCCGATACTTATTTAAGAGATACCATACACGTCGACAGTTGTATAATGGAATAAACTATAACAAAGGCAAAATCATCACACTACTCTTAGAATCACGTTTGTGTCCCCACATTGCGAACTTAAGAATCTTTAGCTAGCTCCAGGAGTGGAACACCCATGAGTCAATAGTATACTGTTTTCAACCATCAATGAGAGAGAAAATAATTCAACTAATGTTAATTCGACAATTGGACAACAATATAGAACGAATAGAGCACAATATTTTATTGCTACTATGATTCTTAGAAATGGCAAAAGCCATAGCCTACCTCCACTGATCTGAACTTCACAAATGTCGATTTGCTGCGTTGATGTGAACGAAATTGTAACCGATCTGCTATCAGGAATCGGTGGTTTAAAGAAGATGCCCACTATTGTATCAACGGCATTATAAGTGAAGTTCCTTTCCGAACCCAGCTTCACACTTGTAATATTAAAACCTCTATCTGAAATAAATATTTTCGTATCAGCATTATTGAAGCATAATGAATATTGTCACTTGAAATACATAAACAGTCCATTTGATGTAAATTATAGTATTGTCGGAATTGAACAACAATGTGTTTTGCCCATTAAAACTTTACACTAGCGAAACAACAACCATTACTATGATATATCGATATAACAAAGTGACATTACATAGGATTCTTAAGGAAATCAAAGTATCGCCCATGTCAAGTTCGACGCTACTTCAGTGAAGATGTTTTGGTCAATGCTTTATGCAAAAATGTGAGATCTTCTACTGTTGCAAACATATCTTGTTGTTTTCAGCATGCTTCTTAATAATAATAATAGTAATACTGTATTTTTCCGATGGAAATTTGTGTTGCACAATATACGATCACAGATTTGCCTATATGGACATGCAGAAGTAAGCGACAGGAAATACATTAAGACATCAACCACTGTAGTACACGAAGAAAAACACAGATGAATTAAGCCATACATTAAGACAATAACAATGAACAGATACATACATGTGAGCGTATAAGAGAGAAAAAACATTAAGAGTTATCACAAATAAGCCTGTTGTAAAGTTTGATAGCAGTTGGCATGAAGGGTTTGTCGGGCACGATTTGATCTGAACAACGGCAAACGTATGTGTCGCCCCGATGGAAGAAACTGGAATCCCGGAAATAAAATAATAATGGGAAGAATCATCAAGATTTAAAAAGGCTGTTAAACGTTCCTTGCGGTTTTGTGTAGACAGCCGAACAAACATTTCTATACAATGGGCGTTTTTCTAATGATTTGTTTTTGTTTTTACGTTTGTAAAAGCAACAGAAGGTGTTGTCCGTAATGAATGTTTATATAAATTATGTATATTCCGCAAACGGTAAGAAACAAAATATCCGGCGCAAAGTCAAGCATGTATTGTACATGTATTATACCGTTCGACCAGCGAGAAGAGAGCAAAGCCAAATTGAAATATCGTAATGAACGTCGCAAGACTGTTTGACCACATGATCAATTGATTGATGGTTTTCATTTATTCACTTAGATTCAAAGAGCTTTCATGACTGAATCTGCAATAACGCACTCGAAAGCACAGTGAGTGTATCTCCCAATAATAATATCTGCAAATTCCTTTTGCCATTCAAACAGTGTTGTAATCATTATTTTTCTTAAGTGTATCTTAATGTGTAAATAAATGTTATTCACCCAAAACGTTGCTTCCAGTGAGAAGTCTTATCCAGCGGACCATCATTGGTACTTGAAGATGAAGATCAATACGACGACGCCCGTGTTGAACAGGAGTACATGTTGTATCCTTACCGTCCACTATATCGTGCTTCTTGCTGCTTCCAATGTATACTATTCTCCTAAAGGCAACATTTGCTGGAAATAGTTTCAGTAATATTTAATGCTGAATACGCGCTCTCGAACACTAAAATAGGTCTGGTGCTATCTGTGCGAAATAAATGATATGAACTGTAAATCATACATTGTAAAAGTGAATGCCTAATTACATAACGCCGTATTCCCTTAGTCTCGGCAGATGCAGACGGATTTATTTTCTACTTTCAAATAGCCAGCCTCATTCCAAATTGTCCTCTGAGGGTCTACCGAAAAATGTTCCGTTGATTTCCGAATGACTTTCGAATATGAGCCGAATGCATTTATTTGCAAGTGCAACGTTTCCGAAGGTCTACAAATATCTTCACGATTCTGTCGGAAGTTCGGAATGCATTTTTTCTACTTTATGGCATGGGGGTTTAACAATATATGAGGCTTTTCAAGAGGCTGCAAAGCCGACAAACAAGCTATATGTTTTGTGTATTATTAGTGGTACGTACACACTTGTGTGTATATTTATAATTCCATAAGTTGTTTTTAGAAAAGAAAACTTTGAGTTTGACCACGTATCCAAATTTACTTAAAAGAAGAATCAGTCAGCAACCGGATCCAGTAACGGCGTCAGTAAAGTAGTTTGTATTGGTAACATTTTAGAACCTTGAAAGGAAGGTAGATACATTACCATACTGACAGCTCGGTCCCATCCAACCAGGCTCGCAATCACCTAAAGAACACTCCCCTGTGGTACTGTTACACGAATGGGGAACCTGGCAGTGACATACGTACTTGGATGATTGGCCGAAGTAACGAGGTTCGCCTGTAACATGGAATATGGACTTTTTGTAGCAGTAAAGAACGAACAGAGACATTCATGGCACCAGAATTCATTATCTTATATTTAAGTTGAATTTCACGTTTTGCACTGAAACAAGAAACAAGATCCAGTTTCAAAAGAGAAAGAAAGGCTGTCTTCTTAATCTGAAACAGAAGCGTATTCATATAAAACATCCATTCTACAGTCAGACTGTAAGTGATTACATCAACGATAATTATCCGAACTTAGGCAATACTGTATTGCTGTGTAGGATGTTAAAAAAAATAAGGCATACATCTTTTTTGTAAACTTCATTCAGATATATTGATGTCTCATGTCAGGTATACGTTTTAAAAGTCATTTCGGAAGCATTTCCCTTGCTAGAATCCACCTTTTCAAGTCTTCAAAACTCCCACTGCTGGTTTTTGAACGTACCGCAAACGTAACACACAGTCACGTTGAGCACAAGAAACACTTGTGAGTAAAATACTGCTCTGTGATGTTTTCATGTTACAGAAACGTACGTTCACATTAACGCCAGCCATCTTTGTTTTATGTTAACATGACACAGACTTTGCAACTCTCTTAGATCGTCTTATCATCAAATAACAATCTACTTTCTTTCTTTATGTACAACAATGACATTGTCGAGTTTTGAATCCATTCTTTACATACGCACTTCGGACATGTAAGTAGCGAATATATACAAATGAGGAAGTTCGTTTATGTAACCCATGTCATACTCTTCCTAGTTTGCTCAGTACGTCAGCGGATATTATATATCCAAATACTGACATACATGTATATCTGTCACTTAGTTTCCCCCTCTTCACAATTAGGTGAAGCATAATATGTTCAACCAACAGAATTAGGAGTCAACTCGACGAATTGGATGTTATTATGGTGATATTTTCATTCTATTAATAGCAATCGGAAGTAGGACAACTTCCTGAAAGTGTAGTGCCTCCTCGTATTAACATAACAGATAATTATAATTATATCTACACATGCTTAATGTTCAGCATCCTTGTTTTGATGGCCGAGTGAAGACAATAATACACCGATGGAAAGGAACGGTAATTGCAAACAGTGTTAAAGCTGGATACGCGTTCCCGAACGTGAAATAGGTGGGGTGCTACATGTGTGAAATAAAAAACATAATCCAAATTTTACATTGTAAAAGTGTAACAGACCAGCGGGTTTAAAAGAAGGTCGGTTTATTTCACGAGATGATCAAGAGTATCAAGTGCGTTGTATGTTGAGTGGATCCGTTGAATGTACATTATTCTAAAGTATATTTATCTTTCCCAAAGTTGGATTTTGAAAAGTAAACATTGAATTTGACCACGTATCCAACTTTGAGAGAAATATCATCAAGTGTTCCACGACAATTCCAAGGGATCATTTGAAACACAAAGGACACATCAGATGCTGACAGTTCATGTTCAGAATATCAATGCAACATAGCTCTTTAAAGCGGATTATTAATACATTCAACCGTAAACCATGAATTTAAAATCACGGTTTATTATGACAAGTGACATTACAGTTTACATATGTTTAGTACAGTGAAATTCATAACTAAAAGACCTCGAAATACTTTATTATTAGTAATTTTGCATATGAAAAATGCTCTTCCAGTGTGCTAGAACCCCGGAACTTCCTGAGGCCTAGTCCCCCACCAGGACCTCGCCCTCGATCCACTAAGGGCCTTAATGTGGCCCCAGACACACTGCTTTACTTCTCGGACACATCGTCACGAAACCAGTTAGGCCCCTGGTGGGTAACATTTGCCCTAGAACGAAAGCAAGTAAGTACTGAATTTGTTAGAATCACTTACCCCCCCCCCCCCCAAAAAAAAGCAATTAATTAATTACTAGTATAGATCAAATGTGTTTGTTGCATATAATGTATCTTTGAGCACGTTTATCCTTTGAAGAACAGTGTGTCACCGAACATCTCATTATTGGAATACTGCCAAAACCGTCATAAGTCGAAAAGTCACCACTTTAACCTGTCACCATGGTTTGTGTTTTGTCATGAGTATTCACTCATAAGACTGTCTGAAAGAACATGTATGATTTGCGTGAAATCATTCTATCCATCATGGATATATAAATGAAAACAAAAGTAAATCAATAAAAAAAATGAAAATACAGTACGACGGCGTTTAGACCCTGGATATCCTCCGTTCATCAATGTGCATGTGAACATGTTTTCGAAGTAGGTGAGATGGTTAAGATGACTTCATTGGAGTTGTAGATCCTTAGGGACCGTTTGATTTTATTGGGAGGACAGGACTATCTTGTCTCATAGCACGAGGTAATACATTTTTCTTAGAATATTGCCTGCAAACTTTATATTTTTACACCAATATTGGTTTTATTTCAGAGTGTGTTTGCTTGCTTATGTAATTACAGGTGCGTAAACTGTATCAGTCATGTTAATAGGTATTTTCACGATACACTTCTAGACTGGAAAATATAAAAAATATAAACTTGCATATAAGTCTAGCTCTGCCATATATTGATTTTTGCTCTGATTTAGTGTGCGTAAGTCTAGCAAACTGTTTAATTTACGGTTTGAGGTTATAAACCTATCCTGGCATTAACAACTTATTTTCAGACTGGACCTAGCGACTCTGATATCTTAGTGATAGTGTAGGTGACATATCTCTGGCAATCACTATAATACATACCAACTATACAACCATCCAACCGTTTACCAGTACAACCCTCTGTCTATCCATGGAGAAAATGTCTTTTCAAATCAAAACAATTCCTTGAGTCTTTTCATTTCTGTTCATATTTTTGTGATTTCCTTTTGTTTTAAAAACGGTATAATTTGGTCTACACTCGCAAAATGGAAAGCTACCATTCATTTGTTATCCAGTGCTGAAATGTACTCGTAGTAAGAAAAAACGTAAGGAAAACCAACATCATCACTTTAAGCTGTGTACGTGCTTACGAAGCCAAAAGCATTCGGAGCTATTTGTGTAAAATAAATAACATAAACTGTAAATCATACATTGCAAAGGTGTACGCCTAATTAAATAAAGCCTTATTCTCTTACATGTTGTCTAGACAGATGAAGACGGATCTTTGTTTCTACTTTCAAATAGTCCGCTCTATTTTCTACTTTCAAACAGTCAGCCTCATTCCGAAATTTGCTCTGAGGTTTCACCGCAGAATGCTTTTTTGATTTCTGAATGCTTTCCGAATATAAACTGAATGCATTTATTTTCGGGTGTAACGTCTTTGAAAGTTTACGAACATTTTCAAGATTCTGTCAGAACTTTCGGAATGCATTTTGTTTCTATTTTATGTACTGGGGGTCCAAAAAGAAACAAGACTATTCACGAGGCAGTAAAACCTATAAACATCCTATATCGTTTGTGCATTATGCGTGGTATGTATATAATTTTATGTATACATGTAGATTAGCGCCCCGCTTGAGGTTGATATGGAATTTTGCGCTCGAGGCGAAGTCGAGAGCGGTAAATTCCATATCGTCCACCGAGGGGTGGTGCTAACTGACTTACACCACGTAGGTTACTAGAGAAGCCCCTTTTTGCTATAATAGATTTGTCCGAAAGAAACATCGCGTGCATTTTATGCCCGGGCTGCACGTGAAATTGAAAAAATTAACCTGCCAAAACAATGGACATAAAGTTCCCTAGTGGTGTAAGTATATTTATCGTGTTTTAAATGTTGTTTTTTTCTAAAAAGAAAACGTTATGGTTGACCACGTAACCGAGTTTAAATAGACCCAAATACTCTGCAATAATAATAATAATTTAGTAATTGAGTAATGTTTAGCATCTAGAACTAAATTCGTGAATATGTTCATGATTGATTTGCACATATTGTATTGACAAAATGTCAAATGGATTAGGCACAAGTGAAATTACTTACGAGGTCTTCTCCATAAACAGTGTTTGCAAAGATAAAATGATGAATAACAAGATAGTTTAAATAGAATACATACAACATTGTATATAGACTGTATATATCGAGTACGACACTGTATGTAGAATATGTACATTATGTGCATGTGCATAAATACATAAATTCAGAGCATTAATAAGGGATGAATACATGTTATATGTTATAAATCAAATATTTTGCTGTTAATAATATATTGGTGTACAGACTGCAATACAGAAATATTCTGTGCATCAGACAATTGAGGGTCACCGTTTAGTAAAGTTTGAATGCTAGGTTGACCGCCATATGAAATGATGTTACGAAACAACGCCTGTCTTATATTACAATTGTGACGTTAAACGGCTCTATTTAACGTCCGGTCAGTGAAACATGAAACAACTAGGGGTTTTTAAATTCAACAAGTAAGTTTATTGATAACACATAAATACGTTCAAAATG
>JAUELE010125620.1:0-12999 GCA_031471655.1 Diodora aspera
CGTAGGCTTATGTGACTGTAAGAAAACCACCAGTACAAGCGAATAATGTATGGTGACTAACTTACTCCAATGAAATGGACATAAACACCAGATTGGAATAAACACATTGGGGTGTCCATTATATTGTGTGACTGGAGGCCACAAAATGACTCCTGAATCTAGGGGGACGGGCAGACACGCAGATCACCGATTGAGAGATACACGCGGCGCCTGGCGACGGACTGGCGGAGTAATGCGCCCACAGAAAGATAGGCAAGGCTTCCATAATGTACTTATTGAGCATTGATATCTGAACCTTCAAGCTAAAAACACGTTCATCTGATTGCAAGAAAGTTATATAATGAGCGGATTTTTATAATGCTTTGCTTTTGGTCACGTAGCAATTTCTTAATTTTTTTTTATTGTTTTGAAAAATCATCTTGGACATTTTGGCAAATCTTACAGAAAACAGACATACTCGCGGCGACATGAAATGTAACCGTGAAGGTCAGTAAGTATAATTATTGAGTTAACTGTGCCCCGACTCTCTCAATGAACGGGTTTTCACGACCATACACTTATAAATCACCTTTACTCAATGAAAATCAGTCCACGAGCAAACTTTGTACACAGCTTAAACATAATACCCAAGTGCTGCACCTCGTACCTGAAACACTCCCTCTGGCTAGGCCTATTTAAACAGAATTTAATGCTTGACTTTACTTCTTGGACAGGCGATGAAGCGGTGGTGAGACGAATACACTTTTGTTGTTTGTGTGAAGGGGACTTTCTGCTTCGTTGCTGAAGCTAGTATGAATTAAACTGCTGACCAGCAAAAACCAAATCCACTGACACCATTCAGGAGCATATGGGGGTGAAGTTGTTTTTAAAACTTTTGTGTAAAAAGGAAAAACATTGTTACGACAGAGGCTATATCTGACAACATTTTGTTATCATGATTAAAACCTGACAAAATATTGACGCCACAGAACATGTGGCGATATAATCTGACTTAGTTTTATCATTTATACTGTATATAAAGAATATAAAGTTTGGACAAAGTGAACACTGCAAGAACTGACGTTACAAATTTCAGCTTGGGACTGTATCCAAGGCTGGCATTACAAAACTGGCGTCTGAAGCAGTTCATCTCAAAGACATACTTCCGGGCTTTGAAATGCCAAGTTTTAAACTACGTCAGAGATCTCATAGCGAGATTCGAACTTCCAGCTCTCACCACAGAGACAGTCACAAACGTTCGCTGCAAGGTTAACATATACGCGACAAGCCTGAATGACATGGCCAACAAAGCCGAGAGCAATATCTTTTAAATGTACACATTCCTCCACATATTCAGCTTTTATGATTGCAGCTCAGTTTATAGAGAGGCAAGACACTTCAGTACACTATACATGCTTATCAGTGCGAGGCTGCGTGCAGCTTGTCGCATGAACTGTTGTGAACATACTTAACACAGCACCGCCTCACCACGTGCCGGCCCCTTGGTGTCATTCAAATACCTATTGATGCAATGAAACACGAGTGGAAGCCATTATATACATTTTGCTTGTACTGAATCGCCTACGATTCTTCTACAAATAAGCCCCTTTCTTTAAAATGCAGATGTACAATTATTTTTAACATTAATAAATGGGGAATTATAAGGTTTTCAAGAGTGTATTTGTTTTCGTATTGTAGTAATAATTACGTAATTCTGAGCTGCATCTGGTTTGGACATCATTCTCTCATTTAGATAGTCCCGTTTTGTTCAGTTTACGAGGTAACCAATAATCAGTAGCATATTGTATAGAGCTATCTGAGTAGATCCGTTTCAGCCCAGTCAACACTATGATTGTATTTGTGGGTGGACACCAGATCGAGTCGCTCAACAATTAATCAAACATCAGCAGTTGCATCTGCTCAACCAAGTCAAGTGTGACATACATGGTGTTCGGGGTTTGGATCAGAAAAATGTACTACTTTTCACAGCCACTGAATTAACAATTTTCAATGAGTACACTATTAAACATATATACATTGTACATGTACTTCAAATCAGGTTGTTCATTGGTTTTCAGTTTGGGAAACAGCAGTTCATTGATACAAGCACAAGATGAATATCTTCAAATTCACGTGTTAAATTCAGTGTCAAAGTACTGTTATATTACTTAGGTCACCAGTGGCAGATCCAGTAATGTGAGCAAGGAGGGGGGACTTAGTTGCAAAACCTTCCGCGGGGGTCCGTTTTTTTAATAGAAAAACATTTTTTTTCCACAAATGGGGTAAGACTTCAAACTGATTTTCTGACCCACCGATATGTAACTTAAACTTTAGTGTTACTACTGTAGTTGTTGGTTGCTTACGTCACTCCTACCGCCTCCCGCAAAGAAAAATGTAAATTTTGACTTTCGTGACATTGGGAAATAAACTACCCCTGTTTACCGTCACGGCAACATGCTGTGTGGTAATGCCAATCAAACAGGAAATATAAGCTTGTCATCGATATCCGATAATCTGTAGATCAAAGAGCAGGTCGACTCACGCAGTTAACGCTTACATCTGTGACAGAAACAAATTACATTAAGTCACTACTCTTATACACGGAAAATACCGAAAACCTGTTACATGTAATTGACAATACTTTAAGTGTTTACGACTAACATAAGCGTTAAATAACACATTGGTTTATGTAGATTAAGTAAATATATAATTGTTTACTGCATATCGATTATTCATGATTTTCTTTGGTTCAGTGGTGTATACGACTGATCTTGTCAAACTTGCCAAGGTTGACCACATGTTAATTACAATGTTGTCAGCTCACAATATACGAATAAATACAGAGCTTCTAAAGCAAAGCAACTGTCTCATCAAGTTTAGCAGGTCTGTAATGACAATATGTCCCCCAAAATATGTAGATTTAATTATATCTGCACGATGTAGATTGTAGCACTACGATTTAGACAGCATTGGTACATTCCTCGCTGATCTATTCATTATAAAATGCTTGCATAGGTTACACTCTGTCCTTACACAAACTTGATATTTATAATGCTTTGGATAGTTTACACTCTGTCGTTTATTACAAACGTGACATACACACTTCTCTCATACCTTGAATGAGAGACTGGTTAGTCAATTTCTGTGGATAACTTCCCAGCTGACAGTTAATCTATAGAATACAGAACTTGTAGATAGCAACATTGCGACACGGATACTAATGTCTGTATCAAGCGTGATCGCACAAGGAAACGAACCCATACTTTTGCACTGGTCATCAAAGAACTAAACTCCGAGTTTGCAAACATTACTGGACACGTGTATGGTCCACATACACGTAGATTGTTCCCACCAAATCCGAATTCTGACAGGCTTCAGACTACCATTCCAATATATTCAAATACATCATGACATGACATTGACACGCAATTTCCGAACTGTGTTCATTAGATTATACAAGACAACCAGCTCAAATGAACCGGTCGTCGTTCCACAGCTTCAGACTCCGAACAGTGCAAGCTAGAAATTCTGAATCGCATCTGCAACATTCGTCTGACATATTTCGCGGTGTAACGTAACTTATTGCAGCTCTGCTACTGCAAGCTGTGCATTTGAGAACCCACAGCTCGGTGTACATAGGGAAGCGTTTGTTGTGTTTCTGCGTAGAATGCAATTTTTCTCTATATTTTATTGAAAACTGCAGATCGATACGGAATGTTACAGTGATCACGTCATTGGTTGTGGTGTAAATTTGCCAGGAAGACCGAGGTCAGCATCCGAGTTGTCTGCCTTGAATCAACATTTACACTGACTATTGGGAGTGAACATTAACGTAGGCGGTGTACAAATGCTGTACGCAACTATCCCGGGGGAAATTTCGTCATATGCTGTCACCTTTACAGTAATACATCATTTTTGGCTGACTCATGACACATGCAAATTATGGCCCATATTTCAGAAATACCTCACTCGGAAGCTGAACACAAACAGAAAATTAAGCCACGCGTTAGAAGATACCGAATACGCCTATGAACGAAAGATTGTGAACTGTAAAACATTGCATACAATGTATAAATAAACGAAGTATTTATCTAAAACGTCATGGCACTATTGCAGTCGGTTATTACAATGTGTTGAAATATATTACTGTGTCTCTTACAGCTGTCCATCTGTCAATCATGTCATGTGTCACGTGTTGAAACGAACGGCACGGATTGTTGACACACGTGTATTTGCAACATAAGTCCACTTCAGTGTGCTGCTTGATCCAGTCTTATATCAACGGTCAGTTTCTATGAGCAGTTTACATACAATTGAAAACACCGTCTGTTTTCGCGACTTAGTTTTTCGTGTTGCCATTTGTAATAATAGATAGTTCAGAAGGACGTGTATTTATAATGAAATCTAGAAAGTATCCATGTAGCAAACCAGACGAGGTTGAGTATGTTTCATGCAACACTACCAACTTTGGGCGCATGTAGATAGGTCACCAGTAATTATACATGTACACCATTTGAGATACCACAGTACTCAGGATTTAGTTTCAGTGAGTGATGTTGGTGTTTGACGTCTCATTGGAAATCATTTTTTACTTTTTAAAATAATCAAGTTGTTTAAAGAATAATAATATTAATTGTCTACGTTGCCAGACGATATGCATACTGGGTGCTGAACCTTACACATCCTCAAAGCCAAATATAAAATTACTGCAGCTCCTTATTGCAATACCGTGCAAAGTCAATTCATTGGTTATGCAACACAAACCCTTAAACCATAAAGTTGTTTATTGATTTAGTGCCACTGATTTAGTGTATAGCTTGACAGTCAAACCGATTACAAGACAGATCTCGTCACGACACATTGTCAATATGCATGGCCGATTAACTTGCACAATACTCCTTTGGAGAATCCGCGAGGCTGTTTATATGAACATGATAATGTATAACAAACATACTACATGTTTGGCAAAACACAAATACAAACTCTACAACCGGTTTGGGCGGCAAAATGGGTGTTTTGTATCTTGCAATTCCTGTATCTCCTCGAGATGACAACATCTTTAAGTATGTCAATTATTTACAACGTGTTTGATGAGGCAGGGGTGTCACTGTTTAAGAAATTGGAAGTTTATAAAGACTTACTTTGAAAAATCCTTGACCAAGAGAGGAAAAGAGAAATGTTTGCACACCGGGAACGAGCAAATATAGCACTTCATACATCCATGTAAATGTTGGACACTTTGCCTTAATAGGACTGGACTCAGCGCATCGCCCTGTCCAAATCAAACTCACACGTGTCAAGAAGAGAGAAAGTACAAACAAACCCTTTGCTACAACGCGTATTTGCAGATTAGGCTACAACTGACATATTTTCCTTTCACATTATAGTGTCTAGGCCAAATCACGGTGGGAACGCCAGCCTTGTCCTAATTATCTCCAAACAGATTTACACCTGCCATTTTACCTGAACTTATTACAGGTAAAACCAGACGGTTACTATTTCGCTTCAAGGAGTCTGTACATAACCATAAATGCCATGTATGCTGGCCTAAACGATACAATGATGCAGTGGACTGAGTATTTTTAGAAACCCATCCCACCTGAGCAGCCATGTTTGAAGTAGGTCAAGCAACTCACCTGGGAGAGAGGTATGCAGGTGTGGGGAAGAATCGTTCTGGTTCGTCCCCATAATCATATTCATAGTCCGAATCACCAACACTCATGACATAAGGTTATCATAAAAATCCAATGGCGGTCATTGACACGGGTCTATGACACAGGTATCCGCTTGGTTTTAACTTCCCAAAACTCGAACGACACTTGTTGCACGATCTGCTAAAGTTTTCAATAGGTAGATGTCCACCGTATGTCATCCCATGGTTCATTCAAACTTCGACACCAGTCCTGTCCACACATTTACATTATCAGTTTCTCAATTGCATTCCGCGGCAATGCGTATCGCGAGTGTCTCTCTGACCTGCGACGGTTTCACATCACTGTTTCCATATTTGGCTGTCCGCCATCTTGCCAGTGGTATTGCCGCGACGACCGCCGCGAGGTGTATCGATTGCCTTGGACAGGTGAGGTAAAGGGAGGGACCGGCGCCTACCTGCTGAACTCCCCCTTTGATGTCTGATGATGTGAGGTGTACCGAAACCAGAGTAGCAACATACACTGCTTTATGCACTAAAATACATCGACTAAAATGGACGATTTGTTCATAAAAATATATTTTTAAAATTGTTTGATAAAGGTAAAGTAGCTAACATTACATAAAGAATTTTAAAACTGTGAATCATATAAATAAACAAAAATATAAAAGTTGCCAGCTAAAACATTCTCATTTAAAATACTAGTTGGGTATGACAATTATGTACATATTTGTCAATGTCAATGTCACGCGTGAAATGGCAACCATGCATGAAACACGTGGTACATCTGCCTCGCTTGCAGCTGTCAATAGACTAAACTGTATAAGTTGCATTTCAACAAATGTGTATCGATTAATTCTTTGACTAAAACTATTATTCATTAGTTGACATATTTAAAATAACTACGTATCAAATGCAATAATACTTACATATTTATTAATATCAATATATTTAATACATTCATATACATGTGCATTTCTATACATCACGAAAATCTGGGATATAAGGTCGATAAATTACTCGAGCGGAAAATCAAATCATACGCCGAACTATTCAATAAAAGTGCCATCTATATCATTGTATTTCGACCTGAACCTTTCAAATAAAAACTATTAAATATACCAGGTATTATTTATAATCTGTGACTGACTTTTTCTACGTGCAGTGTCCTACCAGTTTAGCAGCTCAAACATTCGAAGTATGTAGTACATGTATTAAGTTTCTTGTAATACGACGCTTAGAAGGCGAAGGCCACTATCCAGTTTTGTCACTGGATATATTTATAAAAAGGGAATTAAAATTACACAGCCAATACGTAAGTTGGACGACTTTGTGATGTCCTTCACATGAATACAAAATATCAGAGGGTTGGGTTTTCTCGGTCTGTTAATGGGCAGCTTCACACGCCATAACTTACACGTCCATTCATGGACGGTATTGACAGCTGGTAGGAGGATTTGGGAGATAACCCCTGTACATGGGATTGAGCGTAAATGGGGACTTTAGTGGGATAATTTAAAGTAGATGTATTTGAACTAGGATTAGGCCCTATTTGCGTTGCTATAATGTGCTCAGAATGTAAATCAGCGTAGTAACCGAGGACTTCGAAATGTTTTAAGATCGCCCTCGATGCTTTTTGCACTACTCATCTAAATGGCCCAATCAATCCCGCCCCCTCTCACTAACAAAGAATAGGGCCCCAGTAACCCAATAATCGTCTATTCATCCCTTTTTTTACTTCCTTTTCCCTCGGAGCACACCTTGGCTATCACGTTGCGTTATGGCTGAAATATTGCTCTTGCATCATGATCTCTCTCTCTCTCTCTCTCTCTCTCTCTCTCTCTCTCTCCAATGTCACTCCTAGAGCATAGAACCCCAGTAATCCAATGCTTGTCATAGAAGTCTTTGAAGATGTGAAGATGTTATGTCTCCTGTCAGAATTCAAATTTGAACTTCACAGTCTCTGTTCGTTTACACCAGATTCTTTAATTGTGACCCGCATTGATCACACTGATGGTTGTGATAGTTTTGACACAGATATAATCATTAATGTAAGTTTATTAATGTCTATTGTCTATTGCACAGTCCTAATACTTATCTCTTCATTTCAGCATAACTTGTAAGTCAGGTGATAAGTCACGTGTTTATGGTTCATATCTTTGACATAAGCTTGGATAATCGACCTACTTAGTCCAGCCAGATGCATGCCCACCGACACATCTACCATGACACGCAGTGCGAACTATGTACAACGAACTGTGCATTTCGAACATAAATATAAACCTCGTACTCACTGACAGCGATTAGAAATGTGTCAACGTTTATGACACCACGTTGATAAGCTGTCAGTCAAGTGACTTCACGCATCATTTTGATTACATAGATCACCTTGTGGTTCCCGCTGATTTTATTGATTTTTCCCGTTTGGTTACATGTGTAAATGTTTCACAGTATTGACATTTTAATGTTTCGGCTACATTTAATAATATGTAATTGATATCACGGAATGTCCCATTTAATTTATGATTGAGCCATTCGGTGTAATAGTGGTATATCTCCTTTTTCAGTTACGCTCAGGTCATTGTAACTTAAATGTAAAATCTAGTTTGTGAAATCGTAGTCTGAAGTTTATTTCAGAGGAGTAGATGCTGAAAACCTCATTGCTTTATGGATTTGCTTCGCAATCTATTACTTTCGAAAATAAGGAGTTACACCACTATTGTACCAAAGAGTTCAATTTTAATTACTAGTAATCATTGTGTGGTTACATCTGGACTAAACAATGTAAACGTTGGGTATGCTTTTAATATGTGCAGTACAGCCGTTTAACTCATGTAGTAACATTCAGTACCGGTGCTTTTAAAACATACGTGTATTACATACAAGTGTTTAAAGGTAATATTTTACAAGTATCAGGGTATGTTTTGTTTTGAAATCGTTGATTAGCAGTTTTGCATTCAGGACAAAAACGATTAGCATTTGGTACGAATTGATCATCATTATATCAGTAACTGATTAGCAATCAGCTGAAATTGATTAGCAGTCAGCTGAAATTGATTAGCAAATTGCGATGCAAACTCGAACAAAAAATATCCTGAGTGAGTATTATATTCATTCTGTATAACAAATGTGTCAAATTGTGCTGCGTTGCTTACAGGTAACTGTTGTTACCAGCTTGCCATTGATCCGAGAAGGTCAGACAGTTTAATTCAAGTGACGTGTTTACGTTGCCGAGAGTCCTTTACACTTTCAGTGGTCATAACAAGAGTGCAATAGTATCCCCAAACAGTTACAGAATGTCCGAGTGGTCAGTAATGAAATTCTGAAGTTTGAGCATCGATCATCATCGTTTACATGCTTTTACATAATTCCAAGATGGTGACTCGTTGAACTGAACTGAATACGTCATAATATATTATATATTTTCCGGAATTAAAAATAAAACATCTTCTTTTAAAGAATACACATTATGTCTGGATTAAAAGCAAAACATTTTGGGATGTACAATTAAGATAAATGACTTTATAATATTATGATTTTGCTGAAATCAAACTTGTGTTATTACAGCATTGTTTCTAGTTTGTCCTAAAGCAGCCAAAGGGAGATAATCGTAGATTATATGCAACGTGTAGAATTTGGGAATGGAAGTTTACACACAGTATTTAGGTAAATATTTAGGTATTAAATGTTGGCTTGATTGTAATTTATAGAGTAAGGGGAGCAACTGCGAGAAATGTGTATAATTTCACTGCACACATGTTGGACACATAGACATCCAAACTGAGATTTAATGTTAATACTCTGTCGAGGAGGGGGAGGGCCGCAATTTTGACAAATGTATATCTTTGTTACTGAAAAACACTGAGATAGGCATCACACCAGCAGTGTGTGATAAAACAATGACTGACCTTTTGGACACGACTGATCTGACGGAGTTCCATCTATTCTTGAGCTCGTCCAGCATTCCCTGGAGCACGTCTCGCTCCGGGTCTTGTTTGGTGCAGCGATCCTTCAGGTTCCGCCCTAGCCTGGTTGTCGAGTAGAACTGAGGGTGCTTCGCTGTCAACTGATACTGAAATTTCTGCAAGAAAAATGTTTATTCTTAGACATCTAGCTTTTAATATACTTTAGAGGCGTTACTATCTTGGAGAGTTCTTTTCTGCAGGTTTTATAAGTTAGTTCAAACAATTAACATTTATTAAAACAAAGTTAAATACAGATATGATTTATCATATCCATATAGAACATAAGTACAGTCTGTCCGTCTTTACTCTCGAGATTACACTGTTACGATGCACATCCAACAGGCGCTCGACTATGGACAATAAATCAAAATAAATCAAAAGTCTATATAGCAAGTTGGAGGGTGACCTCGCCCACCTCGGTCATATCGCTGATATTAATTACTATATTCTGATTTATTGTCCATAGGCAAGCGCTTGTGGTACATTCTCACATTCAGCCATTCATCAGTACATATCTACATACTCATGCGTACACATGAATACATACACTGATTTGCAAACAGAAATATATAAACACACACTTAGACATTGATTCCATCCATATATACATACACTCTTCCATCCACCCCTCCATGTACACATACTTCATCCATCCATCCATCCATACATACATACATACCCATACATACATACATACATACATACACTTCTTCATCCATTCATC
Source organism: Diodora aspera (assembly GCA_031471655.1). Classification (NCBI taxonomy): domain Eukaryota; kingdom Metazoa; phylum Mollusca; class Gastropoda; order Lepetellida; family Fissurellidae; genus Diodora; species Diodora aspera. Next base: position 10,319 of record JAUELE010125620.1, read on the forward strand.
AGTACATGCATACATAAACACACGTATACATCCCTATGTTTTTAGTACCCAGTCACTACAAATATGCTTGTCAAAACAATGACAAAACTTAACGTCAGTAACTAATTCAGTTCTTGCTGATTCAGGCACGGCCGGAAAATAGACCAAAGACCGGTAACTCTAATCTACTGTCTCTTCACACGATATAGTGGTGTGTTGAATGATTAAACAGGAGTTAACGTCAAACCCACTAACATTCTTGGTCGAGCTAGCTTCAAACATCGCCCAATCAGTGAATTTATGTTCAGTTAATATGTCTGAACTCCAGTTCTACCCTCCTCCCTCCAAATTAAAACAAAATCACTCACTCACTCGGTAGGCTAATATATTTTTTTAAAATCGTATTCATATAGTAGCACTAAAATATCCTTTTCCCCAGCACGTAACCCCTTCTACGAATTCATTGCAATCCCATATAGTAATTGAAGGCTATGGTGTAAATCAGGTACAAACGTTTCAAATCCGGACCCTCGTCACACCCATTAAAGCACTCTCATTCACAATTACACGTATTAAACTAGACCTCGAAATGACTTCCTTGCGTGAAAGCAAAATGTTAAGCTTGACCGAGCATACACGTGATACGCTATAGAATTCGTCGGCACTCTCCTAGTATCTACAATTTAAATGTATGCCGGTCAACTTTGATAAAGAAAAAGATGATAATTCGGGACCGAGGCTTCACTTTGAGCCTACAAGCACGAACTGAAGCATAACAATGACGGGCACTATCCTTGTTATGACAGATGTTTTTCCATTCCCTAAACATGACCTTGTTCTCATTATGGGTACTGTCTTCTCACCTGAGTTACTTATAGGCATACATTAACCTTTCTCGTTACTACCTGTATGTTCAGTTATGTAAAATCCTTCTTCTATTGCCCAGGGCGTTCGGACACAATAGAAATAAAGACCCTCTCTGGGTGAATGAATCGCCATGGGCGAGAATACAATAGTAATGATGCTTAAACAAAGATTGAAAGTATTGCATAATTTAACAGACACAGTAAAGTTCTGCTACTTGGGTAGAGTTGGTTTAAAGATCATTACTTAAGCTGATCCTTACTGTACTACCATAAAAGACATTGCATTGTTTTAAATATCAAATATAGAAACTATACTTGTTTAATAGACAGTTTTGTAAAATCTAGTTTGGCTGAAATTCTGCAATATGTTGGAGATTCAGTTTATTGAGCAAATTAAACGGGGGTAGAAAACTAAGCGTACATTATAGGCGGTTATTTCTTTCATTCATACATTTACGTTGCTGTTACGTTGCTAAAGTTTACATATCTCTTGAAAGATAATGGCTTCCAAGGTGCCAAGTTTCTACACTGACAATAATTCTTGTCTGAGTGCGTGCGTCAGTAGATTCAACATTAGGGAGGAAACTTCTGATTGGGTGAGAGCGAAGCCTCTGTTGATCTCTTGCTGTCGGGCTTGTCGAAGTTTGCCGATCTTGTTTGAATGAGACAAGTTGCTGAAGAACATATTTGCCAACTGTGTCAACCAACAGCGTGTTGCCGTGACCTTGCCCTCAAGGTTACGAAAGAAAAGTTATTAAAGACCGCCAAAGAAGACGTAATTTCTACTTATTTATACTGGGGCCTGTTTTCTTTACAAATACTCAGCAACAATAGACTCGTTCTCTTGTTCTATCATGTACTAGTAATTGAAAACAAAAATTCATGCTCAAAACGGACCAGCAAGTTCAACCAAAAACTTAAATAACTTAGTTGATTACATTCATTAACACATAAAATGAATATATTGCTTTAAGTAAAGTCTCAGGCAAAAAAAGGCGCAATGTTATAAATTTGTATTCCTGTGAAAAATAGTTTTAATGCTTAAGTGTGTTGTGCATATCACTTGTACATGTGACCTGTCTGTCAAGCAATGTATATAAACACGACCTAGTTTTACTCTTGACTTGGGGTTAATTTAATCTGAGCTTAACGTGGAAATCATAAACACTGAGATGTCACGTATTATAATCCCCAACTCGCGTGAATGAATGTGACTTCTTAAAGATGCGGCACTTTTAATCTTCAAAAGTTCAAAGTTCACACGACCTCATTGAGCTAGCGTTGGCAAAATATTTACATTCATCATATTTTAGGTGTGAGATTAAAGGAACTTCAAGGTATTTGAAATCCCATAAAACTTTATGTTCAACAGAATACCATAAACAGTTGTTTGGTAAATATGATTATCATAAAATAATTTTGCATTCCAAAGGATGCATACTATTTTCACATATTTTGTTTATTTCCCACGTTATGATAAAAATAGACTTGTTCTGAGCGTTAGATGTCAATTCATTCGCCATTGCTCATGCATGCATCACAGCACGATTGTCACAGGATGAAATATAACCCCAAACATGTCTGTCAACCTAAACACAAAACCGTAAAAATGTAAATTTCAGGTTCTAAACCCACATGTCTGACTCAGCCGTACAATTATACAGGGCGGTATTTTTTCAGATCAGGATAAGTATTTACAATCAGTTGGCTTTTAAATTATAGGGTTGTGGTGACTAAGGGAGCTTTCGTTTGCAAGCAGGGACATCTTGCGGCTCCAGGATGGGGGGGGGGGGGGGGTACCAAAAATCATAACAACAAACCCAGAAATAAAAAGGG
>JAUELE010125731.1:0-14332 GCA_031471655.1 Diodora aspera
CCCCCCCCAGGGACCTTCGTGCCCGAAAAATGACCACCTAGTAGAACCGAGAAGCAAAAAAATATTAAAAAAATAAAACGTTGACACTCTGCTGTGCCCGATTCTTGAGGCGTCGTTGCCCGAATTCTGAGCAATTTTGCCCGAAACTGCCCCCCCCCCTCCTGCCCCTGCTCCCCTCCCCCGGCTCGTACGTCTATGGTCAGCAGTATGAGAAGAGGTGCTGGAATCATGACCCAGTTAATGTCTGGAGATCTGATCTGTTATGCACTCTGATGAAGCATCTTGAGGAGTTTAGTTACAATAACATTCATCAAGATGTCCGATCAGAATACAGAGAGAACATGATGGACGAGGTGTTCTGACCTATTCAAGAAGTGGGCTTCATTAACTTGTGGCTTGTCTGAACAGTAGGAAACAACATCAGTCACGTTGTATGTATTCAGATGATTGCTTCCAACTTATCACAGAACTAACAGACAGTCTTAAGGTTGTCCGAGTTTCTGACGTAAATTACGAGCCGAAGACCGGTTCTGTAGTTGATGTCAGATTTGAAATGTTTGAAACTAAAGAACTGAGTCGTTGAAAAAGTATCTTCCTGTCGTAACTTACGTCAGAAACTCGGACAAGCATGCGGAGAACACCTTGCCTATTATTTACTGACACTACACTGGAAACGACTGGAGAAAAACAATGATGCCGGCTGAGACGTCGCCAAAAATGGTACCGTGTTTCCTCCATTAGACGCCGGGGTTCTAATATACTGACGTCCAAAAGAAAGTATACCAAATGATTTCAATTCTTTTCCCTTACGTGTTTATGCCATAGTTGATCAAAAGGATGCTTGGATTTCGGTGCTCTCATTGATAAACCTTCCAAGTCTTGAAGGGATATCTCTTGTATATCCAACGCATTTGTGAATTTATTCAGTGGTCTCTTAAAATCTTGGTATACTTTCTTTTGGACGTCAGGATAGATTTAATATTGTGGAAACAGACCCCCCCCCCCCTCCCCCCACCCGGTGAAACTACACAGCAGGAAAACAACGTAGTATACAGACTGTGCGTTCTGGAAAGCCTGAAGTCTAAAAGTTTATTTCTACCCTAGGCAATCGTTCTGTAACGCATTTCTATGGTTCATGCACACTGAGCCCTTTGCCTGTTGACTGCGTAGTATTAGACTCACAATTGGGCAGAAATTATTGTCAAAAGCAGTTAAAGGGTAATTAGGGGTCCTAGACCACCGGAACCTATAAAGTCAAACTAGTTTTGAAGTTAAGGTTGGAGTTTCCATGGCATTGGTTTAATATCATATAAAAAAATATGTTTGCAACATAGAATTGGAAATATGTTTATGAAATATTTCTATATATTCTGTTGAACCTTCTGAAACTAGCCAGTGCAAGGTACTTCTACGTGAGAGGATTTTCTGTGGAGGCGTCCCCTAATCTTTTTTCCCGAGGGTTTATATAAAACAGTATTCAAAGCGAATCCCACACACTTACGTGTCAACGTCTTCCGTCCAAGCAATTTCCTTACGTTTTCGTGACATAAAAACCGATTCAGAGTTTTTGTGAATTATGAATTATGAATTATTATCTTTCATAATTATTGGCGTTTTTACACATTTGAATTTCCTTTCAACTGGTACTCAAAACCTTTATTTGTAATCGTTTTCTTTCTTCGTTGGCAAACCGTCACCTTTATTCGTTAACATTTAACTTGCTACCATCAATCAGTACTTTCCAACACTTTCGCTTAGATATCTACTGAGCATTTATGTATCTTAAAAGCACCATAAACAATCATTACACCTGTTTGTAACATTAGAATTGTTTGTTTAGCATTTAGGAAGCTGGGTAGATAAATAACTACTTCAAGTTTTCATAAATACAATATTTATATACTCAGTTCCAAAATAAACGCGCGATTCAGATCGGATTTTTAAGTATACATGCATGCAATATCTCTCCAAATCAAGTGAGTTTCAAGTTTTATTTTGTTAAAAGACACGTCGCCTTGGGTTTGTGAGGACCAAAATGCACTAATTCATATACAATTTTGTAGGCTTGAGCTAACCTTTTCTTTTTTTCACTGTAAAATGACTGCTAAAAATGCATAGAGAGCCATTGTTCATCACATAAACTGCATGTTCCCGTCAGTCTACGTGACAAACACGCGCATGTCAGTGTGCCGTATGTTACATGCGTAGATAAAAGATGCAACGTCTGTGCAGTGCATCGCGCCTTCAAACACCAACATCGAATCGATACAGTGCCAATCGATACAGGATGACGTCATACATACAGGATCGGTACATTGTAAACTCTCAGTTACACAATCGTTTCTCCATGCCACTTTAACAGCTCAACAGACGAGGGGTAACTACCACATACCCATTTCTGCAAGCACAGTTCGTCGAAGGATGAGAAGACAAGGACTGAATTGTCGTCGCTCCTATCGCGGCCCTATTTTAATTGTATGTCATCGACGTCAGCGCTTGACATGGGCTCAGCAACATCAGAACTGGAGACATGCACAATGGCAGAATGTTGTCTTCACGGATGAAAGTCGATTTTCGGTCCATGTTTCTGATGGACCAGTTAGAATTTGGCGCGAAGAAATTACTGTTTCATGGACCCTTGTGTTTCTGAAACTGATCGTGGGGGTGGACCGTCGTTGATGTTGTGGGGTGGAATTCCCTCTGTTATCTTCCAAATCAACGGCCAAGGTCGTGGCAGGGATTTTACTGCACAGCAGTACATCAATGAAGTGTTAAGACCCGTTGCTGTTGCTGTTTGCAGCTAGACCCAGGTTGATTTTTCAACACGATAACGCACGAGCACATACCTCGAGGGCAGCACAACAGTTTCTTACCAAAAACTTTCAGACGATGAACTGGCCAGCTCTTAGTCCAGACATAAAGCCAGTAGAACATCTCTGGCACTCGTCCAGTCACTAAACCAGCTTCAGCTGGACGATTACAATAACATTCCCAGGTCTTTAACAGACGTTTATTCAGATCTTTGGGAAGGTGGTTGTTAATAATGGCGGGAACACCAGATATTGAAGTCCTTGACATTTTCTTTCAAAACAATTTCAAATGAAGTGCCATTCAAAAGACGAGGCAGTTGTCTACAATTATATTTCATGAATAAAAATGCAAATCTTTGATATTCCTGTCCATCTTTATTTCATGTGGTTTCCTCAGTGAGGAACGTTTCCTTAGTTTCCCCACTGTGGTTTCAGTGATAAATATTATAACCTGCATGGTGCGGTCTACGTGTATATCATATTGAAAATGTATTATGCGTTTCCTTTGTAACCGAGTATATGTTTGACAGAACATTTTTCAGATATCATTTCATAACTTCTTGCATCTTTGAAATATTTATGACTCGATCAGCCTCCATCAGATACCCTGGAATCACTCTTATGCTGAACGATCGTCTCCAAGATCGGTGTTTTGACCAATCAGTGGGGCGTCCACAAACGGAAACGTGCACCCAACCATGTGGTGAGTCTCTCCTAACACTCGGCGAAGTAAAATCAATTTGCGAAGTTGCTGTGTTTACTTGTCAAGGATTACTTAACTTGCCAATTCCTCTCGAGTAGTTATTTGACATTTTATTGGTTGTCTATATTTAGCACATTTGAACCTTCCACACACACTTAACGAGTATCATGAATAGAAGCGAATCCGCGTTTCGACGGAGTTATCGCGTAGTCAAAAATACCTTTGATTTCGAGGATGTTCTTCATGTCAAAAATCTGTTACTCAAGTCATTTCTTATATATGTTACTCCCAACGAAACATGTTTGTTGATTCTTAAGACGCTTGAGATGAAAACTTACTCTGAAAACATTAATACTTAGGCTGCATAACAAGAAGAGCCGACAAGGATGATCATCAGAAAAGGTTCAAATTTGGTAGAGTAGTCATTATGTCTCATGTGGATGGTAACGATAAGGAATACAAGGCTACCTACATCCAACTAAACTCATATTGGTTTTCCTCATGTAATTTCAGCTTCCTGGATAATGTGGATACTGATCAGGTCCACACGCTAAATTTATCCTCATTCTCAGAATACCCTGGTGACAGAAATAACGGTAGCCAATATAAGTCCTCAGCTTACCACAATTCACCCTGAGATACTAGGATTAGGGGTCTCGATTAACTACATGTGTACACAAATTGATGCTCCTACTCTTCAAAGCTGACGGATTCGCTGGTGTACATGGGCATACAAACAACAAACCCTCTAAAATGTTTAATGAGTCAACTGCATAACTGTCTTATGAACGCTGGTTTTGGTAGACAAACTCCTACATTATATGCTTTTGTTGTATTTCCGTTCCTACTTCTAACGTCAGATTAAACGTTGTCGAACGTCAAGTAAAGGGCAAATAAGTCTTTTAAAATATTTAATGATGTCGTTAAAGACAGTCGTTAAGTTCACACTGTCTCTTTTAGATGGGGAAGGGGTCATCTTACTGACATTAGGTGTTGCAAGAAAGATAATTGAGAAACATCATTAAACACATGACTATGAAGTGCCAGGTTACAATCTTAATGGTTGTCATGGTATTGCGGTGAGTTTCCTACTTACCTCTAAGTATGTCGCAGATTTTGAAATTTTCGGGCTGTACGCAGTAGTCGTGCCTACTGTCTATATACTGCCGTCCATGAATACCGCTGATCCATTTGATAAGGACCACAGCCAGAAGGGCGACGGACGTCCACGGCCGCATAGCGTTGTCCTCAACTTGGTTCCTGACTTCCGGGTCCGATCTGCAAATGAACCAGTATCAAAGTTAAGCTGGGCATGCGCACTGACGTGTCTGGTCGAGTACTAAGGAAGGAAAATTTGATATAGAGGAACGCCTAATACTGATCCCCTACGATTACCAGGATAGACGGGAGGAGAAGGTCAGACGATTGTATCTATATGGATCTCACAGCTTCTCTCTAATGTGACAAGCAAACATTTGATGTCGACGGGTATTACCAAGTGAGGCATCGGATCTCACTTCCTTTACGTTTCGTAAAACTCTACTATTATTGTGAAGACGAGAGTATCATAAGATACCTATACACCTACGCGGTTATTTTAAGTAGCACAAAATTGACTGACCACCAAAAGAATATATACTGGGCGTTTCAGAGATGGCTAAAGAAATTAAAACATTTTCGGGCTGTTTTAACACATATTTAATGAAGAGTATTGGTTCAGGGCGATACAAACTACATGGAACTCCACGAAAGTAAGAACAGTTTTAAAGAACAGCGGCACAAAGCCGGCATAATCATTTTCTCCGTATCGTTTCTTTTGGACATCAGTATAGGATGCTATGGATGGGTCCTGAAATATTCATGTATTCAGAAATAATAATCCAGTTTAATCTCTGCACTGATATATGCTCTAGAGGCTGTAAATTATTATCCCGGTCAATGGAAAATCCATAGTTTTCACTTCTCCATGCAACGCTCACTTTCAAGAGTTTTAACAACATATGAACACCACTCACAACCAAGTACACAATATGCAGCAGTTTCGTACGACGGGCACATCTTACTGATATCGTTAAGTAAACCCTATTTAGGTGATATCCATTGTCTTACTGATATCGTGAAGTAAACCCTATTTAGGTGATATCCACTGTCTATGTCTTACAGAAATGGATCTAGTAAACAAAATTTAGGTAATATCCACTGTCTATATCTTACTTATATTGTGAAGTAAACCATATTTAGGTAATATCCTCTCTCTATATCTTACTTATATTGTGAAGTAAACCAGATTTAAGTGATATCCACTGTCTATATCTTAGTGATCCGTGAAGTAGACAAAATTTAGGTAATATCCACTGTCTATATCTTACTGATATCGTGAAGTAGACAAAATTTAGGTAATATCTACTGTCTATATCTTAGTGTTCCGTGAAGTAAATCATATTTAGGTAATATCCACTATCTATATCTTACTGATATCGTGAAGTAAACTATATTTAGGTACTATCAACTGTGTATGTCTGACTGACATCGTGAAGTAAACTGTAGTTAGGTTATATCCATTGTTATCATTGTATTCTAAATCTCCATAATTAAGGTACTAACACGTTGAAAGAAGACTAAGAATTTGTTTCATCGCCTTGTTATCTCCCCCGAAATGCTGCTGTTCAGTATTCGATTTCCTTGGCTAAAACTGGAAGCATAATCTCAACCAATACCTGAGATCAGATTACCAAAATATGTGAGAAGCTCTCTGAATCCAAGATATTCTTGTGATTTATCATTATCATTTCAAAGGAGTTTATTGCTCTCAACAAGTTCGATTCGTATTGATACAGATCAAACAGACTGGGATTGTTAACGACACAAACCCTTTTCCGTTCCTAATCCTCTTGTGTCCAACAGTCTTAGAACATTTTAAAGATTGCAAAAATCGGAATTTGTTTTCCATTTAATTTGTTAGATTGCTCTTTACAAAGTTGTTGTTGCTTCAAAAACCGAAGGGACACGCTGGCAACGCTGTGGAAATGTTATTATATTTTTATGAGCGAACAACTTTTGGAAAAGAGGATAAATTTAATTTCTTCCTTGGGAATCAATAACAAAGCGTTGTAATATTCATTCACAATTATCTCCCCTCACATCAAGATATTTCCACAATTCTTTTCACTCTCTGTCTCTCCCTATGATAAAATGATGACATGGTGTGGCAACGTTTGTTTTTGCTTCTGTCAATTAACATTGCATTTGATCTCGGCATCCTATGCTGAATTTCAGTGTATGGCAGCGCTTTCATAAAATGAATTAAAGAACCTTTCTCTGAAGTCATCAACGTATAAAGTTTTGATATACGTATGATAATAGTTTTAGTCTTTAAACATCTAAGCGGTCTCATCTTTCATTTATTTTCTTAAGTATCTGTTATCGGTTCTAACACCAATATGTCAGCAATCTTGTTCTGGGGGGTAAAGCGGAGTGAAAAAGTGCCGATGTGCCTTCACAAGGCAATAATCACTTTGTAGAATTAATTCATTTCTTCTTATTTATAATCCATTAGTTGCACTGGGAGTCAGACCAAATTACACAGCTGTTATTTATTGTATTGGGACATTCTGCAATTGTTTATCCCCAGAGAATGGAGTGTCAAACACAATGTTCCAAATAATCTATTCATCCTCTAAGGAGGGTGCTGCCGTCAAGACCAAGGCAGTCCCAGGGGCAGCGAAATGTCACAAAACGGATTCGAATGATAAAGTCCCGGTTTCTCCCCATTTCAATATGCCGAGCGTTTCTTGATGGGCATTTTATGTGAATGGAATAAACGGAAGTCGGGATGTCCTAAAACTAGTCTTCGAGGTTTAGGGCAAAACGTCATCTTTCAAGATGTTCCTCGCAGATGTTGATTTCTCAAACGTTAATTTTTCATTCTGACATGCCCACTTTCTCATGGCTATAGTAACCCCAGATGAAGAACATATCTTGTTTTCCCCTGTTTTCTTCTCTAGCAATTTAGAATATATGAAGACTTATATTTCAAACTGCAGATTAAATAACACGTGATGAGTCTCTACACAAATATCCCCGCTCCCATCCTTTGCACATTGAATTTTACTGGAAATGTGACTGAACTCACAAAAGATAGCCCCCGTTTGCTTTCCCCCAGAAAACATATCTACAGTATCTCCCCTAAAATATTTGCAGCAGCGATCATATTCCTTCATGCACATCTTCGGGCGTTGCCCAACAACAGTTACTGGGCAAAATTATGTAAAAAATAAAGTCAGTCGCATAGGAGGAGTTGTGCTTACAAGGTACACGGACAGACGGACGGACGGGGTAACTGCTATATGCCCCATCTTCAGGCGGTGTGCAATGTTTTGTAAAAATCAAGCCAGTCGTTTAGGAGAAGTTGCGCTTAGAAGACCGTCAATTTCATATTCCGATAACTAAGTGATTAAGTTAGATTATCTCCCCTAAATATTTTCGGCAGCGATCATATTCGTTCATGCACATCTTCAGGCGATGGCCAACAACTGGGCAAAGTGTTTTTTTAAAATAAAGCCAGTCGTTTAGGAGGAGTTGCGCTTACAAGGTACATGGACAGACAGACGGACGGACGGGATGATTCCTAAAACTTTTTTATGGGGGGGGGGGGTATAACAAGTTGTGCACGTTTACAGCGGAGCGCCCACTTTCTGACATAGCGACTCCCTCTGGTGTCCCCTTTCTCACATTGCTGGCTCCCATGACGCCTGTTTACTTTGAACAATGTGCGTGACAAAATTTCTCGGCTTTGAAGCTTTCTTAAGCAATCGTGACGTAGGCATCACGCGCTTTATTCTCATAAATCGATTCCATAATGATGAATTTAATAAGGACTAACACCCTGGATGCAAGTGGCACCACAGTAAACAATACTCCAATAACACCAGTCCCATGCCGTCTTTTGATATGTGAATGCAGCAATAAATCGACATTACATGCGTCAAAAGCAAATCGCACATTGAACAAAACCCGCCAGTTGCACCTGACGTGCCTTAGCATAGTGTCTTACAGTTACACGCGTCAAGGCATTGTTTCACCATATTGATATACTGATCTTCTGGAAGCAGCAACGAGATTACCTGCATATTGCAGATGGTAATTAATCTGGGAACGCAAAAGCGCATTAAAAAGATGAATTGAGTTGATACGATGTTTTACGTTGCAAGAGCAACATTTCAGCCATGACACAATAATAACGTGCAAGATGCGTAGCTTAAAATAGATTAATAGAAAGAAAAGTGAAAGGAAAAGATCTTTTAATCGCCTTTAAGGATAAGTATTGGGTTACAGGACCCGTTTTATCTAACTTACATCACGTCAATTCCGGAAGTCCCGCAGGGTAGATTTTAATTGAATCAGTAGATGCTGCAGGTAGCATCAGTAATCAAATTGTGAAAACGGTACATCTATATACGTGAAGCAATTGGCTTATACAAGGGTCATACCGAGCGTTCATAAACAATTCTAACGTAATTCAGGATCGAATACTCTGAGGACCAATGTCATCCTGAGACCAAAATTCTATATTCAACCTACGATATGTCCCCTTTTGGGTTTTTTTTTTATAAACAACCCATCTATTTTATTTTGGGAGAAGCCCTAAGCTGAGAACGGTCTGAGAAAAATGTTGACCAGTCACTGATAACTCATTTACAGTATTTGGCTATTGATTAACCACCTTTACAATAGTAAATCAAATAATGATAAATACCACTTGGTACCGATTGTAGAAGTTTGAAGGCCGAAGTTCATGTTCATTTTGCAGTTCATGTTTTCTGTTCATAAATTTTCTTTATTTGGACTTTGTATGTCAGCGTTTTGAAGCATTGGATGTCAGTGCAATGTGGTCTTGATTCTGGGACGCTACACCAGTAGGTCTTGCATCAGTTTCGAAGCAGTAAGTGTACATGTTTCATTTGTAATTAGAGGTTTATGTGTGAAACGACTTTGTATATGAACGTTTTGAAGCAATGGCTGTCAGTGAACAGTGGCCTTGTTCCTGAGATGTGTTACAAGAGACAAACATAAAACAATCAAGGTAGAAGGCATTAGCCGACACTGTGTCATCCCTGCCCCAGGGCCACTGTCAGAGACGGGGTTCCTGTCAGAAATAGGAACATATTCCCTTAAACACGGCCTAATCGGATTCTGTGTACAGAGAAACTCTATTAGGTACTGCAGAACGTGGCAGGCCAATGACAAGGCTGCAAGGACCGGAGTCAGTGTGTTCAAGATTAGAACGAAAGTCAGGAAAACAAGACTAATACACTAATGACATAGAGATAACATCATTAAACGTAACATTACACAGTCTGGTTTCACTGTCTACCTTAAAAGACCGATTACCCTTCCTACCAAATTCGAGTGTCAAAGAAGGAAGTGATATTTTTTTCAACATACTCTTCACTTCCTGTCATGGTCTCTAGAAGTCGATCTTGAAGATGTTTACAACTACTTATATAAGACATACATGTATTATTTCTCGTCCTATCTGTACATGAGACGACATACATTATATTCCCCTGACAACTATATTAATGTTTAATGCACATGGACATCGAGTCAATCAAAGATATATTCAATCGCGCATCATGCGTTTCCCATGCATTTGGAAATCAAATACATAACATCCGTACAACAATTCCTTTGAACATGTTTCCTTTATTGCATTTTCCTTAAACAAATTATTTTCTGATACATATTTACACCTTGTTCTAACAGTGCGTCATTTGACAGAGGCGATAGTATGGAGAAAGTGTGACCCCCGTTATTTGTGGAGTCTACCATGAATAAATAAAGATAGGGCAGTATTAGCTTGACAGTAATGGTAACTACTGGTAAAACATAAGAGGATCTGACGTAGTTGGTAATAAGACACTCGGCTTTCCCATGTGGCTGTCTGCTACATAGACTTTTTGTAAGTGGGTCCTCCAAACACAAGCAGATGTCGACGACAAAGAAGTGTTTCTTAGTTAATTATTTAGGCACCCGATGGCTTTATAAATTGCGACTGGGAAACACAATTATCTTGTAAACCATGTCACACACCTGCTCATAATTAACCAAACAAGTACGAGGGCTATCACTCACAGACCCATCTGCCATCAAATGCTAACACAGATAGAGTAAATCGTAGGTCAATTTTCTGTACGGATTAATGCAGCACATTTCGAAACTTTTCGTTATACTAGTCAGTGCGGTTGCGATGTTGCTGGACAGTACAGAGTTTTCGGGGGTACTTACAATAGCGTTCCAGACAGGGTCAGCTCGTAATAGCGTTTTTGGGACGGCAAGATACTGGGACTCTTGTTATCTAGTTAGGTTAAAAGCTTTTAGCGACGGTTATAAAGCTTACAAGATATATGGTAGGGAGTGGTGTCGCCGATTTGAGGACATGGAGATTCAGGTTCAAAACGACATTTTTCTTTGGCCATTTGATGTTGCTGGTTCAAACGAGTTAAATTGATATACTTATCAAAAGAGTACAGTCCATTCACTACTGAACGCTAAGCAAATTATTATGAAGTTACCGGGGGAAGCAAAGGTCTCCGTCTATTCTTTCGATCGTCCGTCCGTCACAACTGTGTTCAGAGGACTGCGGAGAGACTATTTGAAATACAAGTAATAATAATAATAATAATGAGTACTTATTATGCGCACATATACATATACTTGTACATGCTCAATGCGCTACATTAACATAAAAGTTAACATAAACGTATAAACGTTAGTACACACACCAAAGTGTGCCTATTGCTATTTTGATATTTCTATCATTATTATTGTTGCCGTCTGCATGGAACTGTTATGTTACAAGTCATGAGGTTCATATGGCGGGGTATATAGATGACGATGTGTGCTTGTTCTGAATATTAGTAAAGGAAGTATTTTTAATGATCAGGGCCCTGTTTCACAAAGCGATCTTAGTGACCCGGTTACTTTTAAAACTACTGTCACAAAAAATTATCCATAGTTCTCAACACAATCTAGGAGCGACTTTAAGGCATGTTGTACAGCTTGAAGTTTCTTTGTCAGCTGCAGCTGGAATGATGGCTAAAACCCTGTTTAAAAAGTTAATCTTAAGAGTTTACGATCAACTTAACGCTAAGATTGTTTTGTGAAACAGGGCCCTGTATGGCTTCTATTTTTTTTTCTTGTTTTAAAAATATACAACGCAGGAGTTGTAGATGGTGTCGATAAACTGCCTTCGTGTTTCGTTCATGAGACAAAGGTGATGCAGTCCCGGTCTTAATCGTCGTCCTTGTTTCTGGGGTTTTGATCTACCATTGTCTGCCAGTGCATACTTTCCGGGCTTCTTTGCGAGTTTGAGCAGAGAGTATACAGATATTACAGCAGTAATGGAAACTTTATATTCAACACCAACTCTGACTTCAAGATATCTGATTTGTAACTTTGAATTTTTGAAACAGAAATTATTTTTAAAGTATTTTCCAAAGTTTCATTTCTATATGTCTAATCTGTGAATAATGATTTTCCTAGACAACTCAGCAAATATATGACGATACCAGAGAACAAATAATACAATCGAAGATAAGGACGTATGAAGACAATAGACAGCTGGGTAAATATATGCTGATACCGTGAAGACGTGTCGCACTTGTAACCATCTGAAATAGAATTTCTTAAATACCAATGATCGCCATAAAGATTTATTCAAATGGTAAAGGTAGTTTGTACAATAACATCTGAAAGGGTATGCTGCGACGAGATAATAAACAGACATTTTAAGTCCAATTAAATTCAAATAAATTGCACGGAGATGTCACTGTCTATTTCACCTTTATTAACTTCTGCATCAGTCAGTTTTCTAATTTCCTACATAGGTAAGTCAGCTATACTCGGGAGAATCCCCAGCGTGGTTTACAGACATTTGATTGTCTTCCTCGGTTACACCTTGACGCCCTTCTTGAAACTATTTGTGGTTTTAAAAGGGTGTTGTCGGGTAATGTAGAATTAATTCCTTATAATACTTAGGAATACTTACACTGCATCTCGACCATTACCTATTTGGCCTGGCGACCCTCATCGCAAAAACGGAAAGCATCCCGCGACCCTCAGCAGCATCCTTGCGATACCAATGTGAGGGTGATCATCGGTCTGGGAACCACTGGTAGATTCAAAAACCTTCTCGCTACACTGAGGAGCATTTTGCTACCCTCTTTGGGTGCCGACCATGTGTTTGGGAACCACTGAAGACGCACAGAGCGGAATCATTACCTTTGCTGCGACCTACTGCAGCCTTCTTGCTACTCTCTTTGGGTGGCTACTATGGGTTGGAAACATAACTCATGTTGCGACCCACTGGGATTTTGTTTGGTGGCGACCATGGGTTTGGGAACAACTGGAGCATTCGTTCGTCTTCTTTTTGGGTGGCGACCCACTGGAGTATTCTTGGGAGTTTCTTTGGGTGGCGACCTGGGAACCACTGGAGAAACATTATCCATGTTGTGACCCACTGGAACATTCTTGGGACTCTCTTTGGGTGCAGATCATGAGTCTGGGAACCACGGGAGACACTCAGAGCGGAAACATTAGCTATGCAACGACCCACTGGAGCATTCTTGCGACTCTCTGTTTTTGAGGACAATGGGTTTGGGAACGTATCACTGCCCTCAGGTTTATGTAATACTTCCTTGGGTACCTGTTTCAGAGACGGGAGGCTCTAGTACTCACTGAATGCTGGCGTGATATCGGTTGCGACAACGGAAGGATCTTTGAGCCTAAACATTCCCTCCTCTCGTAAAGCGCACTGATAGTTTACGCCGCCTTGCCATTAAATAAGATTTCGTGATAGGTTTATGTTGTGTCTTCGACAGGTATAACCTTCAATGAGGATGCTGTAGACATAACGTACATCAACTGTAAACCTCTTTACTTGAAGAATTATATCTGACGTCGTAAGGCAATGCTTCAAACTTGAACTTGAAACAGGGAAACCGTTTCAAAGCGTGACATAATCAGTACAACATTGACAAGATGACGTTTATCTTGATCTCCTTATCTCGTTATGTTTCAATAGCAAGACAAGAGCCTGAACACAATGAGCTGTAGTATTAAGAAAGATATGAGAGTTTAAGTCTATGAACAAGTTGCGTATTCATTGTACACAGTCTGTTACATGTTACAGACAACCTCTTACATTCCTGTTTTAAACAAGACAAACAACGATCACATTCAAGTTGCTTTCATAAGACTTTCAGTGTAAAATCACATGCTGCAAGGTTTGCCGAAACCGGGATCAAAGCTGGATCTAGATCGACTATCTATCAGTGTATTATTTGCAAAGAGACAATGTCACTAACTTGTTACTTGGAGATAGCTGTAGGTAAATACGATGTGGGAATCGGCGCAGTTGACATTGACAGAGCTAGAGCTGTCGGTGGACTGAGTCTAGCACTTCAGGGATTTGTGGACAAGGGGTTATAAATGTTACCTAGAATTGTTGGCACACACATTAATTGGTGTTGAAACTCAGAATTCATTTTCAAGTGTTTAGAAATGGTAATATATCTTCCCCGTTAGAACTTTAAAATTCGTCATGATGAAATTACGAAATAGAAGATTGCGTCTTATCAGTTTGAGTTTGAAATAACAGTACTTTATCGGGAATGTTCTAAAATTGATAAAATGGCTTTCTGTCTGGAAGCCGGATTCGCTTTGCAACCCATCTACCCCCACCCTCTCTCTCTTCCCCCTCCCTCTCCCTCCCTCCCTCTCCCCCTCCCTCTCCCTCCCTCTCCCCCTCCCTCTCCCC
>JAUELE010125842.1:0-14330 GCA_031471655.1 Diodora aspera
GGGTGTCTGATGTGATTTTGGGGGGAAAGGGGGGTGTCTGATGTGATTTTGGGGGGAAAGGGGGGTGCAGGCTGAAAAAGATTCTCTGGTCAATCCTTTTTACATAAAATTTAGCTGAAAAACGGGGTTCACATCGCCTACTCTCCCACCCCCTTCATCTACCCCCATTGGATCCATCTATGAACCCAGACTCAAAATAAAAACTTCAGGGTCTGGATGACAGATTAGGTGGGCATCTTTCAGTGGAATATCTATAAAGAAGATGCCAGTTGACAGTCAGTTTAGCTGAGAAAAGGACTGTTTTAGGTACAAAAACATGGCACCGAGAAATTGACATTCATAAGAAATCTGTCATGATGAGTTTGGTGCAGCATGTTTTGTAGAATGTAGAACTTCAGAAGACTATTGTCAGGGATGGTTTCATGAAGTATGTGGACATTATTCATCAAAATCTTCATCGATACATTGGTGTGCAAATTAAGTTCTAAATTATTCTTTCCAAAGTTTGTTTGTTCTTTAGATTTTAAAAAAGCGTGTAAACATAAATAAATCCAGTTAAACTGGACACACATGGTCATGTTATTTACTAAAACAATTATATTTAAATTATGATTGAAATTTTCAAAATATTATAAATAATAATGGATAGTTCTTTTATAGCGTGGTATCTCCACCTAACAGTAGACTCAAAGCGCTTCCATATATCTCAGTTTTCCTGTCTTGATAATGTAAGTGACAGAGAAACATTTGTGCATCTGTTATATTTTGTAACTTTAAACAATTGTTTCAAGTGGAAGTTATTTGAGTATTAACACCCATTAAGCTGTAAGTGTGACACCTATAGTATTATTTGGCTTATTTCATATGTTTGTTCAACTAGCATATATCATATACAACTGGAAATATACTGTAGGTATGTCAATGACTTTCAAGTTGTTCTATTAATACCTGCAAGCTAGTGAATGACAGGTAATAAAGAAATAAACAATGTGTCAGGGTGGTTGACGAGCGAGCAGTATATACACTGATAGAGTTGACACTGTAGTTTCTTGTGTGTCAAAACAACTTATTCTCAATGAACATGACTGTAAAAACAAGTTAAATTTCCTCTCAATCAGCTTTGCTTGCCGATTGATACGTGTTCTTAGTGATAGGTATAAAGACTGGGATACCTGTTGACTGGATAGGACAGTGCGACAAATCAGTATATCTGGAGTGTGCACGTTAAACATTAACCTCTCTCTTGACTGGGTACAAAAATAGGTACAAACATCCTCTACACTAAAGAGGCTGTTGTAGTGCACTGTTACAGAAATAATTGCAGTAGTTACAAACATTAAAGGTATATTTTCTGTATTATCTTCATTTGATTGTGCAAAATATTTAGTTTATTTTGAATTTAAGTGTGAATTCAGGCTGAACCAATAACAACATACTTAATTTAGGTTTATAAATGTAGTTTTGGAAAATTGAATAAGACCCTGTTTATGAATAGTAGATTTGTAAATCGTTTTTTTGAGTGCTTTAAGAGGCTGTAATTATTTTCTGGAGACATAATGCAGTAAAAAGGTCTCAAGAAGTTATTCACCACACAAATATTCCATTAAGCTGTCGTCATAGTTTGCTGCTTCTTTGGCCAGGAATATGATCAGTGACAGTGGAGGGTATGTGCAGGTAGAGAAGTCAATCATCTGTGAACAATCACTGTATTAATACACAAGTGGCATTACAGGCCGAATGTCAAGACGTGGAGAGAGCAATGGCTAGTTTTAGTGCCCTGACTCTGACCAATTGACCACCGATTAAGACGGAGGATTTAATGAAGCAGACTAAGTTGGTGGACATGATCTTTTGAGTGTGTTGGACATTCCTCATCTCCACTGGTGTATGATCATCTGTGGCTGGAGTGTGCAGCTTGTCCAGTAGTGTTAGGACCGAGCTGAGTCCTGGAACTCCAACTTGCATGTCATCGACTGCTGATCTTTAGTTTGTCTTTGGCCACTGGCAGTTAGTTCTGAACAAGGCGTGACATAAGTGCGGCGAACAAGCAATAACCTGTATCACATGATCTTCTGACAACCTCATTCTTGACGTTGGGTCAGAAAATTGTTATTCTTGAGGAGAATCAGGTAAATGTTTTGATGTGGAGATTTTGATAAGCAGTGAAGGGTAGTGATATAATTTTCACCATCTCTCCTGACAAAGGTTGGTGTTGAGTCCCCGGTGGAACAGCTTGCCAGAAGCCCCTTTTTGATGGTGCCTGTCATCTGTGTCACTGAGTGTAGTAACAGTGACAGTGATGAGATCACTGGAAAACGGAAACGTACCCGACGTGTGGTAGGTAGTTTCGGTTAGCGCCGCCTAGAATCTAGGCTTTCTGGACTCTCACAGACCTTTGGCTCATGCTTCAGATTCTGGGGGTTTCTCCGTTTCTATGACAACTGTTTGGGGATTTTTCTCTACATTCTTGCAGCATTTTCATTGGTCGCTTTGTCTTTGATTATTATTCTTGCTTATTGCATTCATCTTTTAAAACTTAATGAATAATCTCTTGCACAAGTTTATTATGATTTTTTCATGTTTTTGACTTTTTCATAAAATAATCTTTGCACATTCCAGATTTGTTTATTTTTTCCATAGCTCTTGCATGAATTTGCATCTGTTTCACAAATTTAAAATATAGTTTAAATTTAAGGGTAAATACTTAGTTTAGTGGTTTGTTTGTGTGTTTTCAAAATTATTACCTGAAATATTACTAATGAGTGTTGAACTGCCCACCTGTCGCAATTAATCTTCTATAAATTCAAGACATTTCAAACTCTAGATTAACACTCTTGTTAAGTTAAAGCAGGTAGGCAAAACAAACAGGCAAAGTAGGCAAAAAGCTTTATGCTCGCTTTTGCAGATATTTAGTTGCAGCTTTCTAGAATAGCAGTTTTTGACATTTAAAAGCAAATGATTTTCTTCAAAGTTAGAAATCAGGTAATTACGATCGAAAACATCCCCGAGCATGAAGCCTCTAATTTATGCACAGCAGCTGAGAAAATGTTGAATTTATTAACTTATTCTATTATAGTCAGCGTATAACTACTGTATAAGTTCCAAGTTGTAACAGTGCAGCTGTAGTATCATGGGACTGGTACTGTAATTAGAATGTTTATCAGGCACTTTAGCCTGGACTGTTGTTTACCTGAAGTATACATACCAGGTAAATGAGCAGGCGTTTGCAGAGATTAGCCAGAAATGCTGCTGGTAGGCAAAGAACGGTGGGCTTGTGGTCATTGATTTGGTAAATCAGTTTATTTCCACTGAGATTATGGTGAAGGACACGTTGATTAAAAACAAAGTTGTTTAGATTCATGGATCATTGTTCGTGTTTACCATTTCTGTCCTTCTGGTTGCCTTTATGTACCTGCTCGGAAGAAATTCTCTTGACTTGTGCATTAACTTTCAATCATTGGAGTAGGAGATTTAAATAATATTGGTTTATGCATGAAAATAATGCTGTATGCTTTGTAATTTATGTTTTTATATTGCTAGTATGGGTAGGATTTGTAATTTATGTTTTTAAATTCTGAACCAAACCTTAGGTAAAGCTGTTGTAAGAAGCATTTCTATCCTTTTTTATGTCGGTTTTTGTGAAAATAATATTTCATGAAAGAATTGTAAAAGAGAATTCCTTTGTTACTAATAGTTTATATGTAAATGATGCACTTACAGTGATGAGATAAACAGTTATTTAAGTATGAACTGTACAGACTGTTAATGTAAGTGGTATGACTTGTTCTGTTGCCAAGTTTCAAGCAAGCAGAGAGGTTTCCGCCTATATGTGATTCAAGTTTGATAAAAAGCAAATTTGTGCTATCAAAGGGTATATTTTAGCTGACATAATTAACACATTTCCCTGTCTCCACGCTTGTCTGGTCTCTGAACGATCTACAACCGAAATATCAGATAGTTTTGTTACATTCAAATATACTTTAGACTAGAAAGTTCATAGCAGCATGAAGTTAATATTTTCATTTTCGTAGTCATTGTGTAAAAGATTATTTCATCTCAGGACAATTTTCTTTTTGAAATAATATGAAATAAAGAACATGAATTGAAGTGTTTTCCCACTGTTGGTAGAGATAGTGTAGAAATTTGAATTATTACCGTCCGTGGACACCCTGGCGTGTCAAAGTTATGACAAGATTCTAATACTTCAAGTTGGTCATTGGTGTAACGTCGTGAGAGGCTGTAAATTTTCAACAATGTCAAGTATCTAGAGGAGAAGAGAGACAGTGCTATTTTCCTTACAACTAGTAAATAGAATTAAAGAGATACTGGTATCCCCTAAACTATTTCCAGTGAGAATGTGATCAAATGTTGATAAAGAGGTTACTGTAGAGTATGACTGTTCAACTTTAAACCATAGATAGAAAGATGTTAGTTAAGGTCACATTGCCTCCAACCATGATCAAATCAGTTTGGAGAGTTGGGGTGACTTAAGTCTCAGGTCAGAGGTCTTTCATAGGGTCAAAGTTTAAGCTGTGGATAAACGAAAATTGTGAAAGGAATGTTTCAATCAGTTGTTACAAATCAGTTATTATGAGAGGTAGGTATTGGCACTGGTGTGTTTCATTTGTTGATAATACTGAAGATTTGAAGACCATTTGCTCTGATGGATTAGTTATTCAGATTTACTCTTCTGTGTTAACCCTTTCAACACTGCAGCCCTCTATACTGGGCACGGGTTAATCCCATTTTCAGAGATCAGAATCCCTTTTTATAAATCTGACAAAGATAAGTGAACTTTGATATATCTCTCAAACAAGGTCTTTTGAACAACCATTCGATTGATCTTTTACATTTCCTCAAGTGTTGAAAGGTAGTTTGATTGACATCTTCATAGTATTTAAAGAGTTGAGTAAGCTGTTCAGATCTTTGGATGTGAAAGTTTAATGCAATCAGAAAATATTGTGATTTGTGAAGTTTCATTTATAAAATCGTTAATCAAGGAATTACATTTTTCTGTATTGTTAAACATACTATTTGTTCTCTTTGATGTTTTAAAGAGTGGTTTTTATTTTCCTCAAACATATTCCACTTTGATTGTACCTGTCTTGAAACATACCAGAAGCTACTGTATGTCATGCCAACTCATAAATATTACTATTCGTCATTTGGAAGATGTATGAGTGACTTTGATGAAGTGTTGGCCTTGACTTGGGTGGAGCTTGTGTCTGAAATGTGAGACCAAAAGACATTTGTGAATAAGCCATCATGATGAAGTATTTCAAGTTGGAGTTATCTTTTCACATCAGAAACAGCATTTATTTTAAATTTTAAGATGAAATTCAAACAAATTGTAATTTATGACCACATATTGTCTTCATCTTATTCAAGACGTTAGCTCAGGTAATTAAAACTGTATTTCTGTAACTTATCTTTTGCATAAATATATTTTAATTTCAATGTTTCATGCTGTCTTGCCATGAAAGGATGTGGACCATTGAATGTGCAATGAAAATGTTTTCATGAGCAGGGTCAGCCTGTGGTATAGGCAGCTTAGGCAGACGTCAATGGCTCAAAATGTCAAAATGGGGTGGGGGGGGGGGGGGGTGCAAGTTCAAGAAAAACCTTTTGGGGTAGGGGTGGATTGCAAGAGACACCATTTTGGAAAAGTGGATGGGGGATATCAATCCTAATCTCAGCTAGTCCTCCAACATGGCTAGAGGCGGCCATGACTGACTGTATGTTCAATGATTGTTGTTCTACGTGACACAGAGACAGAAGGATTGGTTGCTTTATGGCTCTATTCAGAGAAGAACAGGATATAAACAGATCATATTTTAATATTTTTTCTCACCATATTGTTCTCCCATGGGTATTGTGTCTTCTGCTTAAGTCTGTCCCAGGTTTCCGGTTGCCATCAATAGGAAGCATCTAGTTAGACAGGGATCAATGATATTGAAACATGTGCTGGCCTCAACTGTACAAAAGGACAGAGCCCCTTATCATATCATCAAATATGGGGCTTCTTATAGGGATCAGAAAGGGTTTAATATTGGGGTTACTTGGTCAGTTGTGTATATAGTGTAAAGTATGGTTAGATGGAGTTAGATTAGAACAGTGAGAACGAGTGTTGACTTTAACTCGGTTAGCTGGTTAGCTGGTATTTTAATAACCCTTTCTTTGATTTTGTTCAGAGAAGAGAACATCTGATAATTTACATAAATATTTTGCTGTCTCAGCTGAAAAAAAATCTGTTTATGTTTTATATAGAAAGTAACCTTTGCTTTGTGTTACGACCATGAACTGACATGGTGCTTGAAAGAAGTTGGGATTGGGATAGGTGCATTTCATTGATCAAAGATCCTTCTCTAAAGTTTTGTTTAACTGTGTTTCAGATTTTATACATTCTTTTTGAAGTCTTATTCAGATATATGTATATGTAACATGCACATTTTTCTTTAGCATGTTTTTTGGACAAATCACATTATCAAACTTCTTGTTACTTTTGCCTGTTTAAATGTAAGCTTTGTTTGGTGAACGTTTTGGTTACTGGTTCTACAGATTACATCACACTTAATAAAAACAAATTTGCAGCATATAATTCGTCCCTGAGAGCAACATTGTCCCAAGCACCAAACCCACTGGTCAGTTGGTCAAGTCTATTATCAACAATGCTGTCTTTCCTCATAGGACAAAATGGCACTCATTGGGCTTACTCGTAGAAGGTCAAATAGTATCATAGGCTAATTTTGGGTAATTTTGTCATTTAGGATGATCTTGCTCTCAAGGAATGAATTGAGCTTCCTGCTCAGTGCTGCCAAATAAATAGATATTGGAGACCTGGTTGTGTCTCCTCCACAAAAGCTTACAACTAAGACCCTACGAAAACTAATACGAGTTGCCTATGTGAAACATCTGTTAGTCCATCACAGAATATGTCTCATTTGCTCCAGTTCTGTGACATCACAAATTCCACCATCACATGAATAAATGGCATGAATTAAATAAATAAACATGTATAGAGCATCATTCCTGGCTGTCTTGTTTATTATTGTGTTTTATAAACATAATAAACAGGAGGATATTTTGGTTAAGAGAATTCATGAAATATTTTCAGTGCTAATGCGTAATTTAATCACATATATGTTATTTAGGTGATCGGAAAGTTCAAATGTAAATAAATGGGTCAGCGTGCCTGGACTGATAGAGTCTGCAGATACTGCTGAATTGGTATCCAGTCAAATGATCAATATTTCTGAATGGCTGCTCCAACACAGCCAAGATAACAATCAGTTGTTTTCTATTTCTAACACATATGTCAATTGTTTAAAGTCTGTTGCTCTGATTGTTCCAGAAAACACGAGGGTTATCATCACGCAGGAAGTCGGCGCCGAGTGCAGTTCTATTCAAGACTTTGGGAAGTACCAAGTCCAAGAGTTCAACTGCTCTATGGTGAGGCCCTAATTTTTTCTGGTTTCGCTATTACAGTGTTCAGCTTGTTTATTTGTTGGTAGCTGTCTCAACATAAATGAGTGAGTGACTGATTTAGGATTTGAGGTGGCATTCGGTAATCTTTCAGCCATACTGCTACAGTGTCACCTACGTCATGTTGGTGTCAGAGGTCAAACTCTGAAAGGGAGGTGTTCAGGCGGGATTCAAACCCACTACTGCTAAGGCTGGTCATTTACTGGGCTGACCCTCCCTCAACATAAATGTACTTTAATAGGTTGATGAATAACTCCTTCACAAGGTATAGAGTACTTGAGTTAGCATGTTTACAGAAGAAATCCCAGTTACGTTTGATTCCATTTCCTTTTTGGACATGGATAGTATATTCGTTCAGGGTAACTCTTCTTTGAGAAGTTAAATGTCTGGCCAGATCATGTTTAGTAAAAGCAAATCCCGGCACAGAATCAGCCAGATTTCCTTCCGTTTAGAAACGTATTGGCAGTGTGGAACATTTAGACAGGAACCTTGAGATGGAATTTCAACAAACAGTGTTGATTCACTCTGACCAATTGACTTCCGCAGATTAAGAGATTTATTTCATTGCTGTTCAGTACAGTCTAACTTCAAGACAAACACTTCACATATTTGTATCTTCTTTTAAATTTCCTTCTAACCCTGGCATAAGTACACAGTGCCATGGAGCTTAAAGTAGGTTTTATATTTACCAGTGCAACAGTACACTTTAAATTCTGAGTCTAAAACATATTTTGATGCTGACTGATTCACAAGTTTCATAAAAGGTATATTGGTCTTATTTAAAAAAAAAAAGAAGAAACATTTTATTTGTACAGTTAGTGGTAGGAAGACAGGATGTAATTAGTAAGGTGCAAATCCTGAAAAAAATGTGGCAGACACCTGTCACCTTTAACCAAGTAATTATCTCTTGGGTCAGTATTTACTTAATTAGTGAGTAATGTTTCAATGGCTGATGAGTCTCTCTGACGAGTATTTCACTAGGGTAGAATGTATGTACATTGTAACAAACAATTCTGCGTGTCTGACATGGGTTACACCTGTTTGAGGTGGCCATGCACACATTCTCTTGTTCTTGTGAAGAGAATTAGATTCAGTCCTAGTTGGTTGCTTAGAATACCAAGCACACTCCTGGCAACTCAAACTTCAAGGAACTGGGATATTGAGCAAGAAGCACTCGGGTCGGAGAAACATAATTAAACAAGGAGTAAAAAGAAAAGATGTAATTTCAAGACAGGTCATGATAAACTTCGCTCCTCTGAAGTCCGGCAACTGAATCACGGGTTCATTGTAACATATGCGCTAGGAGTGTATGTGCATGCTGGTCTCTCTATGTTGTCAATTTGCTTTGGGGAGTTATGTTCAGTTTGGGTATGGAAACGGAGGTGAGCATTTTGTAGGAACAATATTTATGTCTTATTCCTATTTAGTTGCAATTCTTTCTCTCAAATTAGGAGATTTCCTGCCATAACGTTTTTTGTGTGTTGAGAAGTAATTTTGATGAAAATATATTTTGGTTATCCTGAACTAGATGAATATTCCTTTACTAGATTTTGACAAACTGGAGCATACAATTTGTGTTTGTTTGCAGGTCTCAGAACATCATGGGAAAGAAGGAAGGTGACGGGGGAGGGACAGCTCGGCAGAGTTCCACGTCTTCCGAGGGGAGTCGTCTCTACATCATGGAGGGGCCGGTACAGCTGGCGGCGGTGAGTAGATTGGTGATATTTCCCTGTCAACTGTTACATATGTTGTCTGCCAGAGGTGAAACAGGATGTCCATCAGGTCAGGAACATCTGTGTCAGAAGAATGAGGATGTAGAAATCCGTTGATTAATCCATAAATTTGGCTTGAAAAAAATGCCATCAATTTGTCAGTTATGGTTACATTTGGATACCATCGGTTTGTAAAAGTTTATTTCATTTTTGGAATGGAAGCATGCTCTTGCTGCAGGTGTGGTGCCAAGAATTCCTTGATGGAGTGGGGGGGGGGGGGGGGGGGGGGTTGAGATCCCTGATAGGGGAGTTGTTATTTCCTAAGAGAAATACACACATTTTTAAATTACACAGAGAAATGAGGAAATTTTTTCACAAATTTTTCCTGATAAATTATTACATTTTTCCCATTTTGTATTACTGACTGGGCAGTGGTGGTTTGTGCCAGGGTCAACTTACTTATAGTTAACCTGGTGATGCTAAAATCCATGTGAACGAATAACACCCCACAGTTGGTCTTTCCACTGGTGTGGTACTGTATTGACTTATGTCAAGACCCTGAGTCATAGAAAACATTATATTTACCATAGCCATCTCTTCTTGGGCCTGCACAGCTAGAAATGGCAATATAGTCCCAGGAATAATAACCTGCCTCTGATTTTACATATATCAAGGAACTTTACAGCCTTAGGCTTTTGGTAAAAGTCTAGGTTCTGTAACAGTGATTCCAATACCAGTGTGGTAGACGTGGAGACCTAGGTTCTGTAACAGTGGTTCCAATAACAGTGTGGTAGACGTGGAGACCTAGGTTCTGTAACAGTGGTTCCAATAACAGTGTGGTAGACGTGGAGACCTAACAGAACACTGTAACCAGTCCACTGAAGAATTCGTTGTTTTTAGAAATGGCAATATAGATTGAAGTTGCTTAAAACAATTAAAACTGCCACTGTCAGGGGGGGGGATAAAAAAAATTCGAAGTAATATGTGATTTCTGGTGCGGTTAAAGTTGTGAATATTAGTCATATGCTTAAAACACTTAGTAATTAGTGTAATGTTTTTATTCTTCTTGGATTCAATAAATATTCATTTAATAACTAACTGTTGTTTTCGGACCATTGTAATATAGCTTGAGCAAATATTTGACAAAATATGCATAGTTATAAATGAATTGCTCATTGCCCTTTGACAAAAATTCAGAATTGTGAGGAAAGCTGAAGTAGAGATTACAAGCCCAATAATTCAATTGTGTTTATCACCAGCTCACTGCTCTTCTTGTGGGGAAAAGATTTCTATTCCTTGTGCACTCCTTTTGCTCCTTTCTATTTCTGGCTAAACTTTCTGGGTAGTTTCTTCTTCTCGTGCTTGTGTTACAGATAATTCTAGCTGCTGCCAGAATCTTATCCAAACAAACTGAGGTTATTTCACGCAATTTGGTACAAAACAATCTATTTCCTACCTTAACTAAAATTCATACAATTTGTCAATGTATTGGAGAATTTGAAAATCACCATACTCCATTCTTAATGGGTAGATATTGTAGACTGAATTGTCTCCCTTGTGCCTACCACCTCTTTCTGCACCAGGTGACACCGCTTGTCAAATATACAGCCCATTGATGAAACAATGTAGTCGTTTGCTTTACTCTTCCGCCTGCTCGCTCTGTCGCACCATTTTCACACACTGTCAACATCGGGGCATATTCCTTCTCAAAGAATATGTTGGTTAGAATAATTCGATAACTAGAAGACATTTTTTGGCCAGAAATGTACACACGCAAACATGTTTTTATCCCAGTTTTGCACACTTATCATGTTGCACAGAAATAACTTGCATAGAAAAACTTTTTTGGTACAGTTGAAGAAGTTCTTTTCTACACTATCCAAGCGTGTGTTTACTTGTGAGGATTACTAGCAAGGTGTAGCTCTCCGAAACACAAAATAGTAATCCATAGTATCTAAATGTAACACATTGTTTATGTACAAGAATCTCAACATATCGTCTTTATATAAATAATATGGACCAACATTTGTGGTATGATCATTTGTAGCTGGTTTACACCAAACACATGTGCCAGCTCCTATCTATATGTTTTTGAGGTTATGATGTTGACATGATCATACTTGCTGTTTGGGTCTCGTGTATGGAAACATGGATGAAGATAGTGGACCAATATTTGATGACATTGAAGCAGTTATGTTAATTGTTTTCTTACCAGGGTGTCTGGTATTTGAACTCAGTCGACAACCAACGTGATGAAACTTTGCAAACAGAAGATCACTGTTTATGAATACTATCTACTCAAACTGGACTGTCCTAATGCTTCGTTGGTTAATATGCTCATCAGCTAACCCACATCAAACATTATTTCTATGATTGTTGTCAATTTTTCCTTGAAAAATCCTTTCCTTTTTGTTTATTTAATCTTTATCTTCTTCAACCTAATTTAAAAGCATGATACAGTGTCAGTTATTTCTACATTTTGTTACAAACTTCTATAGATAATCACAGGAAAAAATTATTCTTACTGAACACATCTGTGCAGATTTTAGTTAGGACATTACCTTTACTAATATGTATTAAAGTTACTCAGCCTTTTGATTCCCTAAAGCTGTATTACATCCTGTTCTCTAAGATGTTCATTAAAGTGACTAAAATTAAACAAATATATTTTCTAAAAGAATCGGACAAAATAATTTATTGTATGAACATACCACAGAATATGGAGTTTTGTCTGATGAAGAACAGTTGGCCAAACCATTTAGTAATTAAAGCACCAGATATTTGCTTCAAGAGTCCTTGTCACTTTTCCTTGAGAGTAAGAGTGGGATGGCAATCTTTCTCTTCAAAACAATTGTTGGTAATTTTGGTCAAGCCTGTAAAATGGTTTATCATTTCATGTACATCTGTAATCCTTGTGGTGTTTCTGTCCTCTCCTCTCCTCTGTTGGTCAAGCCTGTGAATGATTTAACGTTCCACGTACATCAGTAATCATTCAGATGTTTCTGTCCACTCCTCTGTGTAAGATCCATTTGTCAGTTATGATTATGAAACCATACATTTCATAGCAATGTTCTGAAATGTATGTGAGTGACAAGTATACACAGTAAATTTGCCAGTTTTGTTAACATCAAAGAGATTCCAAATGTTTCACCTGTGATTGAGTTGATTACACAATAATGGTGTATGTCATGATCCTTATATTATATAGTGTACAGTTGACTTTGTTTTGTCGAATTTTAATGTTCGATCACAAGCTTTAAGTAAGAGTGTGGTCTGACTGAACAAGACATGTATTCGTGGGGGTTCTGTCTCCCCTAATAGGACCCTAGGTACATTTTGTCTAACCCTGAATCTCCAGTCCAAATGTGCCCAGGTACTGTAAGTACCCCATTAGAGAAAGACCCAATCTGACTTATGCTGGATTCTCATGTTTTTATCATTTCATACTTCAGAATCTATCAACATCTGTGTTTACCAGTTACTTAGTTTATTTGCTGCATGCTTTCATGGACATATATTATTTTTGGACGTAACATCGGAATGTAAAAATCTCTTCTTAGTCTGTCATTGATCATGATCATTGTAAGTAAGGTAATTGCCAACTAAATATCCTTCCAACTGTGCAAGGATTTATAACAAATGTTATACTGTTTGATATGTCTCCCTGGCATATAAACAATATAAACATATCATGAAACAATATAAATATGTAGAGCTTTTGTACGTTTTACGAGATGACGCAAAGCTGACACTGTGTTCAAGACCTCTGCCAATACCTATCTGTACATTCAGATTTCTTGGTCTGATTACGGTGTACATTATTTACATGCATTTGCTTCATGAATCCATGATAAACAGAAATCTGAATGTCTGTTTCATTCCAGGGGATGCAAACGCAGGACCGGTATCTGTTCCTCTTCAGCGACCTCTTGCTCATCGCCAAGCAGAAGTAAGTTGAATCCACCGGCACTTTAATCTGAGAACAAACACAGTGATTAGTCTCGGTTTCATGTCAGATCTTGCCCTGCTCGGACAAACCATCCTCGGATCTCGCACACATTCTTGGAGACATTCTCTCTATCTTGATCACCATACAGCTGTCTTACCTCCCAGCATAGAGGAGTAGCAGAGTAGTGATAGGCTGCAAGGCTTTAGATGCTTTTCTTGTGCATGAGATTCATAGGCAGAAAGAGTACACGTGTTCTACCTTTATTCACCTTGTTGTGATAACATTAATAAAATGGGAAGAGTTGTCCAGACTCTACCCCCATCTCACCCCCACCCTAACCCACCCAGATTCACCATTGTCATCTGTGAAGACCAACTGAAACTTTTTGGATGTGTCCAGATACCACTGATATATGACCTGATCTGAATGAACATTCATGTATAACTGTTTTGCATTTTGAAACAAATTCAGTCAAGATTTAAGGCAGACATTGTTACAAAGTAAGCTGCTTTGCATGGAGCAATTTTTAGTGTCTGTTTGTCGTGCTATGGCTTAAATATTGCCAAAAGCAACATTAAACAACATTTCTCTCATTCACATATTCTCTCTGAGAGTAGTCTTTAAACTTTAAAACTGACGATGAAAGTATGCCAGTATTTTCAATATCTTCTGTTCTACTTCATTGAACATCGAACTGAGATGTTTGAGACTGTAGTTCATTCTTAATGATACACAGTTTTAGCTGATAGGCAGAGGCTGAACATTACAAGCTTTGTTGTCCATCAGCGTTTTTCTCGGACTGGAATTATGTGAGGCAGAAGCAATTAAGCACCAGGCAATGTGCAAACTGAAAATCGTCAACAAAATACTGGCTAAATGCGGTCAAGGCTGGATGATTGTCCCTCGCTGGACAGACAATTAAAAAATTCAGTTCTGCGTAAAATTGTGACTAATTTCATGTCACAGATGGTCAGGATCCAGAGATTAAATAATGAATATTTTCATGTTCACCTGAATAGCACAGCAACAATACAACTTGACACAGATAAGGCATGCAGAGCTCTATGCTGGCAATTAGTGTAAATTAATGCACATGTACATTTATGGAACAAATATACTGACATCCAAAAGAAAGTATACCAAGATTTTGAGAGACTACTGAATAAATTCACAAATGCGTTGGATAT
>JAUELE010125952.1:0-14327 GCA_031471655.1 Diodora aspera
ATTGGATGCCTGAAGGACCAAAAATCGATCATCAGCATCTACAGTTGCCCTTTCCCGACCTCCTCCATGTTGTCGGGTTACACTTCCAGTAGTTTGGTAATGGTGCCACATACGGGACACCACGCTCTGTGAAAAAGTTATGCAACCTGTTCTTCCTAGCATCTTCCTCTAGCATTCTTATAATGTTTTCATTACTCAAACGCCGTCTATGTAGTTGTTGTTGAATAACGTTTCAATTTAACCATAAATAGACCAAACGATTTGGCAATGCTGACCATCAACTGTGGTTGCTTTCAATGCCAACTGACACTTCTTTCAACGTGCACGTGTAAATTGTTATTTCTGATGCACAACAATGTGCATTTGATAGAACGTAAATTGATTGTGTAAACCAATTTGATTGGCATAAATGTAATCATTCTCTGCTAATTAGTAAAAATATCCGGTATTCCAATCAAATGTTGAGTGGTAAATTTATGTGACAGTTGGGCAGCATTCAGATGTACTCTAAGGCACAGGTCCAGTTCCGTCAAATATGCTATCTGTATTGTGATTGTGAAATATTGCCTTTGTATTTCAGTCAAAATATTTAATGTGCTTTCCGTGGACATTCCATCGAACTCATTAATCTATCTATGTCGACCATCCATGGAAAAACCCAGATCCATTCAATACAACAAGACGTGTGTGAGAAGTCAATATTTCTGTTGGCAATCTGCCATATTTTTACACCGACACCATCATCTACCTGTCAGGGTTCTACATCTGGACTGAAAGAGCAGTGTCGAACCGGGATTCGAACCCACAACAACCAAGTAGCTTGGGCCATAATTAGTTTATTTCTTTATCATCAGATCACCAAGATAGGAGGCGCTCTCACATGTACAGAGATCGCTTGTCCAAAGCAATGAATATAATCACATTCAGGCTCTTCTTATAACATATATAATACACTTTTAGTGGCTTGACCTGATCGTTTTTTGTAATATGAGTCACCGTGCACTGTACATGCATATCAGCTCTCCTTTCTCACACCGAAAATATCAATGTTTATTCAACCTTTGTCCTTGCTAGCAATTTGCAGGAGACTCCTATGAATAGTTATCATATCATTCTATAAGGTTTAATGTTTCAAATCAACTCAAACTGTGTCAAGTCCCCTTCAAAATGAAAACGAATTACACATAATAATCAACATATGACTCCTTAAGCTTATAAACGATATCCGAATCGTCCTGAACGTATAGACAAAGGGGTATAACTGCGTCTGGCAGGGTATTGACCAACATAATAACACATTGCTCTATTCCGCTCCTTGCAACAAGAAGTATCAAACTAGGAACGTATGTACTGGAAATCCACTTATAAATTTTAAGCCCCTGCGTTTTTAACCCGTCGGCTTAAAAACAAGATTTTCCCAAGTAGCCAACTTATAAAAGGTTACAAACCTTAAAATCTGACTTACCCAAAGAGTGTCACGCACACATTGCATTCAAATGTAAGTACAAGTTGGCTCTTGTGCTTGTGCAAGAATTACCTGGCTTCAAAGATGAGGCGACATCAAAACTAACTGTAGTCGAATCATCTAACACTACGTCAAACCACTAGATCTGTGTCGTACACATGAAGGTGTTACTGACTCACTGACTGACTGAACGTAAATACACTTACTGTGAATTGAGACAGGAGAAAATCTCTCGCAGGTATAACTGAAATGATAAACAAATTGTATTAAATTTATTAAAATCAGTTTGACATTTACTTTTTAAGACATCATATTTCTAGCGAGATTCATCGTGAAACAGTGCAACATTATTCTAATACATCGATAAGGATTATCTATGATCAATAATATATTATCTGAAAATCGAGCAGAGGTAAATGCTTCGCTTGTTTCCTAACCTACTAATATGAGCTGCCGGTAACTAGCATAGTAAGCTTGGCTGTGATTGGTCACAGCAGACAATGATTTGATTGGTTGGCCCTTTATCCTTCTATTCTGACTAGTTTTCTATAGTACTTAGATTGCTGGCAACTTGTTTTGGTATTTATAATAATAAAAGTAGGAATAGGAGAATGCATAAATCTGTGACCCTGTGAGAGGAAACAAGCGAAGTACGCGACTTTCTGCGTGAGAATTGAATGTATGACGTCATCACATATAACACTGCAATACCTTGCATTCCTACAACTAAAGCCTAAGTGCGCATGCGTCCCTTTCTAACTTTCTCAAGTATGGCGGAAGCTTCCGGCGGTCTTTCCTGACAGTGTGTCATCGAACCATCGAAAGTTAAATACCTGTTAACGTTTTATCTGTGTACTATTGAACAACGCTTTCAAATTTCAAACATGAAAGACTCACCGATGGGACTTCCAAAGTCAGTTGCATTAACGACACCATCGCCGTTAAAATCCCATGTGGTGAAAGCGTATCGCCCATACTCTTTTGAATACCCGTATCTGCAGGTCAAGCCCATCACAGCTTCCCACTGTTGGAGGTTGCACAGATCGTCTGCAATGTTCAGATGGAAGAAACTGTGTATAGCGTCACAAACAAAGTACACCGTTACTGTTTGGGCATGTTGAAATGCTGAGGCCAGAACAGGGTTTGTGAATATCAGAGAAGTGTTAGAGAGAGTATGTCAATTTCACAAACACCTGTTGTGCGCAAGTGAGTGTATCTATTGGAATCACCTTTTAAACCTCGCGAGTCACACTATTGGTTTCCTACGTAGTTGAGTTCAGAGCACCAGCTTGGTAAGCAACCACTACAGTTACCACCACTACTACTACTAGTGCTGCTACTACTACTACTACAGTCGTCTGCTACAACAACTACTACTATTACTACTACAGTCGTCTACTACTACTACTGCTATTACTACTATAACTACTACAGTCGTCTACTACTACTACTACCACTACTATTACTACTACTACTCTTACTACTACAGTCGTCTACTACTACTACTACTACTAAAACTCTTACTACTACAGTCGTCTACCACTACTACTACTACTTTTACTACTACTTCTATAACTAATACAGTGGTCTTCTACTACCACTAATTACTACTACTACTCTTACTGCTACAGTCGTCTACTACTACTACTACTACTATTACTACTATAACTACTACAGACATCTGCTACTACTGCAACTATTACTACTATTACTCTTAGGCTACTACTACAGTCGTCTACTACTACTACTCTCACTACTACAGCCGTCTACTACTACTAGTACTACAACTACAACTCTTACTACTACTACTCTTACTACTACAGCCGTCTACTACTACTAGTACTACAACTACAACTCTTACTACTACATTCGTCTACTACTACTATAACTACTACTGTCGTCTACTGCTACTACCACTATTACCGCTACTACTCTTACTACTACAGTCGTCTACTACTACTACTCTTACTACTTCTACTACAACTCTTACTACTACAGTCGTCTACTACTACTACTACTACAACTACAACTCTTACTACTACTACTCTTACTACTACAATCGTCTACTACTACTATTACTACTACTACTATAACAACTACAGTCGTCTACTGCTACTGCCACTATTACTACTACTCGTCTTACTACTACAGTCGTCTACCACTACTATTACTACTACTACTATAACTACTACAGTCGTCTACTGCTACTGTGACTATTACTACTACTGCTCTTACTACTACAGTCGTCTACTGCTGCTACTATTACTACTACTACTACAACAACTCGTTATACTACATTCGACTACTACTACTATTACTCTTACTACTACATTCGTCTACTACTACTACAACTACAACTACGACTCTTACTACTACAATCGTCTACTACTACTACTACTACTACTACAACTACTACTACTAAAACACATATTAATAATAAGCAGTGAACCTCTTAAAAGATTGTAAGTTTTTGTTGTAAGAATTCAGGATTAATATGAATATTATCGTTGAATTTGGTCAGCAAAGTTGGTAAGTGTGAGAGATTCTCTCAACGTAGCCATGAAGTGGTCAATATAGATGGAAAGGGGAGACACATGAACATAAATAGATACATTGCGTAAGAGAGCGGTTCAAAAAAACACCAATAAACAAAGTGTTATGAAAGTCTCAAATATATATTAAAAACACTATTAATTCCTGAACAACAAACATGTGGTAACTGGGGGCAAATTCTCTCTGGGTGACACTGTTTCTTTCTGGGCTATACAGGATCTGTAAATGGTTAAACAGGCCTCATGTTATCCTTGGTCGCTAAGTGAGAAATGATTCGTTACCATCAAAGTGATACAAGATCAGGTCGTGATCGAAGTCTCTGTTGTCAACGTCACCATCCTTGTCAACATCGTTGTAAAGAAGACCGGTACAGAATTTTCCAACAAGAGTTTCAGCTGGGGTGCAGTCATTCATGAAAAAGGCGTATGGTCTGAAATAATAAAATAATGTAACTGCTGCACATCCTTTGTCACCTAACATTTCAATGTTATTTTGGTAATGAATATAAACAAGTTAGGCCGACAAAGTTGACTATCTGGTTCTAAGGAAAAAACTCAATACTGCTATGATATAGCAACACTGAGCGATCTGTACGTTTATGATATTACCCAAGGAACGTTCGTCCCAAGGTTTAGAATCATTATGACCACATCGATTAAATGCTTATTGTCACTGAAAATAATTAAAAACCTGCAGTGAAATTATATCGTTTAAAAACAGAACAGAACATATATTAAATACACACACACACATATATACATAGAGACAGACAGACAGACAGACAGACAGACAGACAGAAAGAGAGAGACAGACAGAGAGACAGACAGACAGACCGACAGACAGAGAGGGACAGAGAAAGGGAGACAGACAGAGAGAGCACAGGGCAGAAATGGCACCTGCGGAGAGTGTGGGAGAGCTTAACTTAACCCCTGTTGCGGAAAAATATAGCAATTCGTCGGGAAACATTCCAGTGAAAATGTGGGTTTTTAGCCCCAATATTATAGCAAATGATCGTTTTAAGCCCCATTTATTTCAGAACCCCTGCCGGGGATCTCAGTCCCCTCCCATCGGGGAATTTCCTGCCCCACTCTGGTATAGGGACGTCACTGGGGGAGTGCGGAGTGCACCAGTGACACTATCGGAGTGGGATTTTACTGAGAATTCTGTGTGGTCTGGTACAGGAGATCCAGGATAAATTTGGGGTGGGGGTGACACTATGAGTTATTGCAGTGAGTGACACCAGCCCTAGTGATACCCCTGCATACATACCTAGCTCCATTGAATGCGGAACAGAAGCACACAAGAAGTGACACTCCGGCAATACTAAGAGACCACATTCTGAAACAGAATAGACCAGTGCAATTGGAGTAGACCAAATGTTGCGTTATTTCGTACACAAAATATGTCAAACAAAGGTATTCAAATGCAACAATAGGAGACTGTACATTCTTTGATTGCTGGTATTTGGTATCACTTGAAATATTAAATGCCCACACAATTATGTATTTATTTTAGAAAATTAAAGACTTTCTAAATATAACAGGGTATCTATCTAGCTATCTATCCATCTATCCATCTATCTATCTATCTAATAATAATAATAATGGATTGTGCCTTTATAGCGCGGAATCTCCAACTAACAGTTGACTCAAAGCGCTTCCATATATTACCCTGGTTAACCCACGCTGCCTTTCACTCCAACAATTGGAGGACCCGTCTATCTGTCGGTTTATCCATTTGGAACCTTGTGTCTTCAGTTTCTTTCTATAGGGGTCTTGCAAATCACCCAGCTTTCGGGTCGAAAGGCTGCCCTTCCCAAGTTAAACGTGGACTCAACTCAGTTACGCCCCATTCAAATACAGTTACATACCACAGTGCAGCCTTATCACAGTAACATGAACGACCGGCGATTGACATGTTACTGTACTTTGTATTAGGACACACCATTATTTAATGAAATTGTTAATATGACCATTAACATCAGCAGCATATGAAGTTTAGTTATTATAATCTGTTCCTATGCATTATGCAACAATATTTCATTCGATTTTAAGCTGATTTTTATCAAAACTCTGAGTATTTGATACTCCTCTCTGGACCTGGGCCTGCCTAAGACACCTTTTATGGAAGTGCTAAGTTCTAAGCAACAAACGTGATCTTACCTTGCTGGTAGCGGACGAACACCTGAAGTGTACTAGTTAAATACTGGGGTAGTGTGATTCGGGACATTTCAAAAGGCGGAGACGCAGCGAATGAGGGTGTATCGGAGTGGGTCCTGCTCAAACAGATCGGACTGCATGAGTACATATTTCAGACGAAATGTTTACTTTAGTTTTAAAGTGATCACGATTAAAGTTTTTTCACGATAGCATCCACAAATAACATGGGCCATATTTCAACAAAAAGCTTTGCATGATTACGAAGCTTATTTGTTCAACCTATGTTACAGTTGAATTAAATGACATGGCAAATTGTTCTGTTCAAACATTACAGCCCATGCTAGTGTCATTCCATGTGAACTCAACCAAAGTTAAGAATGTTCCCATGGACACGGTCTTAAAAACGTCTTAAACAAATTGTGGAAGTGTTTCTACATAATAAACACATTAAAAATTTGGGCTTGAACTTTCTGAAGGGTTGCTGACTATAGCCAAGCCATAATATGGGAGTTAGGAGGCTCTGAATAGGGTACCGGCTGGAAAAGGGGGCAATTTCGGCTGCCAAGTTTACCATGTGGGCAGTTACTCATGTGAATGTAACTTTTTCTGCATAACTGTACATACATGTACTTTATCTTTATTTCTGGAAGTGGATTAATTGTGATGTCAAATTCTAAAAGCCTGGGTGCAAATTACCCAGGGTAGCAATGTTCACCACCAAACTCGGATTCGTTTTCAAGATATTGACCTTCATAACTGCCTATAAATTAACGTTTGCGATTTGTGGATGCCAAAAGTGGGCATATTCCGCTATGTTCGAAAGGCCGTATCTTGAAAACTCTTCGAAGCTCAAGCCTAGATCTTGGGATTTGTTTATTGTATATGTAGAGGCACTTCCACAATTATTTTCAGAATTTTCTCAGTCGGGCACCATTGGACCTCTGGTTGAGTTCATATGGAAGGACCAGCTGGCACAAATGTATATCAATTGATTCTTTGTTCTTTGACAAATGTCTCAATAAATGTTGGAAATTGAATTTAAATTTTTCAAATGGTGTGAGACAAGGAGGTCATTTAAAACCTAGCCCGTTGTCCTGAAACAAGTCAATTATCTATTGTAGGGGATATATTTACCCTTGTATTGACTTAAAGGGCAGCTGAGAAGATTCCACCGTTAAGTGGCAGGGTTATACGTTCGTGGGAAAGTTCATAAGAAAGTACAAACTGAAACTGTACAATTCGTGATTGAACACAGATGAAGCCAAAATTAGACGTTACTTTTTTCTTGATCTTATCATGTTAACTGGCAACAGCCAGATGCTCTCCAGTTCTGTCTGGAGGTACTCATATCGTGCAAATTCCACGCAGACATCGGAACAGCGAACAGATTCACATTTGTAAACTCTTTGCACTTAACATACACTGTAAAAACTCCAAGTAAAACGTAGCACCAAAAAATGGATGTAATTCTGTTGCAACGTTTAACCAAATCTAGTTCAATGCTGAACCAAATTTGGTTCAATTTTTAACCAAATCCGGTTCAACCTTCACTTGAACCAAAATGTAGATCATCATAGCATCTGCGCCAGCCATGTGGGAAATGGGTCTGGCATACTTACATAGTAGGTCAATCTTCAACTTGGAGCGAATTGAAAGTCTGTCACCACGTTCTGCGCATGCTTTGTCACTGACGTCACTGTGATTGTTTTGCAAACTTTCCACGCCGCGCTCGGGAATCGAACCCGAGGCGTCTGGATTGAAATCCGAGACACAACCGCTTCGGCCACGCAGCTTCTGACAGGATAGGAGACAATTTAAGTAATCATTTACACGAAATGTTACGGAAATAAACGATCTTTAATTAAACTTTAAGGAGTGTTTATTTTATTACTTAGTCCTCCGAAATTAAATTGCAAATGTAAGTAGAATGTGGTTTTAGTCGAATGACGATTATGTATTTGCTTTTAGAGTCAGAATGTGAGGAGTCACTCATTTGCAAATTTTTAAAGAATAATAATAAAAGGCTTTGCTATTGTTATTTATAGTGTTAAAATGTTAGGCCTCCAACCAAAGAAAAGAGACTACAATGAAAAAAAATGAAAAATCGTCGAAGGACAGGGTCGAACACAACGTGGCCAGTTCTACGGCGCTTAGTGTCCACTTAACCAGCTGAGCGAGGCCACACAGTTCATTGGTAAAAGATAGTGGCATTTAAAGTCATAAGAAACAAAGACCAAAAAAAAAGAAAAGTTTTACATTCTTCGAACCGCAACCTGCATTAGACTTGCCCTAATGGTAGCCACGGTTGCAAAATTAACTTTAAACAATTATAGTTAGTCGATCATTTCATAAATGTTGATGTTTATCATTTAGTAACATTCCCTAACTCTTACCATTACCCTAACCCTGAGATAATAAAGGAGTATAAACCTGAAGTGAAGGAACATGATTGCTTCGATCATAAGCACGTAATTTATGTCCAAAAAGAAAAGAAAAAAATTCTCAAAATTGCATCATTCGAACTTGCACTGTTGAGCTTCTGGCGGGCCACACACAATGATGCACAGTTGCGCTCCTTTAATATATCGCGCGTGGACAAGGATTACAAAACAAAAACTTTTCAAATTTACTACTTTGTATATTGTACTTGTTAAAACGTGCAATCCATTGTGAATAAGCAAGTAAGAAATAAGCGAACAAACTTGATTAACTGACTGACCGACTGAAAAATATAAATCAATCAATATGCGATGAAAACATTATTTAGAATAAGTAACACGGAGCAAAATCAATTACACAACTTAAGGATAACTAAAGAAAGGTAAGATAAGTAAGGCCCGAGTTGGATTAAAATATGTTACAAAATACAAATGCATGTATCTACAATTGAAAACAATTCTGTTCCATCGCCAACATTTATGCTTGAACGCCTTACAGTGATATATGAATGCTCATAATGGGCAGTTAAACCTTGAACGTCATTATGGTTCAACCCAAGATGACCGGGTTAACGTTGAACCTTGTATAGAATAGTGGTTCAACGTTTAACCAGTTTTCGGTTCAACGTTTATCTTAGTTTTTACAGTGTTGAATCTGTATCGCTTTATCAAATCTGAGTCATCATATACATTAAACACATCTTTGCTTGGCCGAAGCAAAATCCATTTTCTCACATTTTTGCCTCCAGCAGCCGTCATTGGTCAGAAAATAGATACGACCATTCAAGAGGCTGTTTAACCGACAACTATGCCATATCTTTTGTGCATTATTCGTCGTATGTACATAATTTTATGTTTATCTATCGTTCCAAACGTAGCGTTTTGAAAAGAAAACACTGAATTTGACCACGTATCCAACCTTGAGCAATATATACAATCACAACAAGTGAATGCGATTAGTCAGCAAGCATTAAATGACATATTCATGTCTATTCATGACATATTTTTGACTGAACACATATAAAACTTGATTGTAACCGTTTTCCTAATCGTGTGCCACCATTTTGGCGTGTAATCGTTTTAGCTAGTTGCAGGCCGTCAAGTGAGATAGTCACGCCAAAAAATAGGAAAATAGGAAATAAACCATTAAAAAATAGGAAAAAAATAGGAAATTGTTGCCAAAAATAGGAACTAAATAGGAACATATTGTTTGAAAATTGCCTCCCAAAACCCCTAGCAGTCATCCCAGTCCACCACAATGTGTTGTGAATATAGGCTTGAACAAATTAAATAATGACTAAGCCTTATGCCTGTGTTAATTGTTATATACCTGGGTAAGTAAAAGAACTTTGCTACAAGTGTTCCAGTTCAAACATGCAGAGAATTATTCCCAAACAGATAGGTTTAGAGATTTGACCAGCAGGTACCTGCGCACACGTAATACTCTTGTCTGTGTCTCAAGAGAGTGCCTTCCAAAATGGATAGTTTTTGTGCCATGGAAAAAGATGATTTCGAGATCAGGGCTAACATCACATTGGTTAACCAAACTTGAGAAGAAATCTTCCCATTATCATCGAAGCTTTACAAGTTTATGGGGATCAGAGATAAGTTTTGAAATGGAGGTAAATGGGTCCATGATCCCTTAATGCTTATCTGATCAGGCCTTTGGCTCATGGTCTTCTACCAGGACCCAAAAGGGGTCCCGTGCAACAAAAGTTGGGGAGGGTGGGGTATGGGGGCCTTCTCCTAGAAAAAATTGCATTTTTAGTGCAATTTGGTGGCAATTTTGAGGGCCTTTCCTGGATAAATTGTTGCCTTTTTCATATGAAAGAAAAGCATTGTTTTTATATAAATTTCAGACAAATTGTAATTTGTTGTGAAAGTATTGCCACTATTCCCTGCATTGGGGAAAAAGTTAAAGGCCTTGTAGTGAAAAATCTGGAAAACTGATTTTGGGTATTTCAGAGGTTCTCCAAAGCCCCCCTTTTTGACATCATTTTACCATATGACAGAATCAAACCATTCCATTGTCTGTTACTTTAACTGTTTCATAATAAAATGTCTTGAACTGGCATAACTGAACAGAGCAGATCAGTAATGTACTCTGCTTTATGATGTCAAAACATTATTTGAAAACAACTCTGCTCTTTCCGTTTCCAGTGAAGTAGAGCCACATCGAAATTCTTCATCTGGGGTCTTTGGATCATGATTCTCATGATTTTCTCACAGTTTTCAGCAGAACGTTTAGCTCAACTCATTCTTCAAGGGTAGTTAGGGCTTTCCTATGAGAATCTTATTGGCAAACCTTGCCCTATCACTATTTGTTTTCTTTAAGATTATACTTCCTTGGAAAATAGCTATTCTGCTACTATTTTGCATTGAGCTCTCTTCAGACAAAAGAGTAGCAGCAAATAAAACAAATAATGTTGTCCTAAACTGTCACTGAATATTTCAAAACATTCCCCATTCACCCAACAATCCTGATCTTGGTCCACTA
This sequence comes from Diodora aspera, assembly GCA_031471655.1. Classification (NCBI taxonomy): domain Eukaryota; kingdom Metazoa; phylum Mollusca; class Gastropoda; order Lepetellida; family Fissurellidae; genus Diodora; species Diodora aspera. Next base: position 11,113 of record JAUELE010125952.1, read on the forward strand.
GATTATTCGCAAAACTCAAAAGAATTTGGAAAGAACACCGAGTCCCTCCATGATGCAAAAAACTGTTGTTGTGACATGGTTTTAAGTACATGGACGAGGATTATAGAGAGATGGAAACAATGCCTTTAGAAGTGCATAAACATAGATAGAGGATATATGACCACCGAAAAGGAAGTTTCACATTTTGATATTTTTTTTAAAAGTTGGATACGTGTTCCCTGACGGGACAAATGTTTGGAGCATTTTGTGAAAAATAAAAAACATGTGCCTTAGATTAGACATTACAAAAGTGTTTGTGTCAATAAATAATGCTGTAACCCCTTAATCCTGGCAGATTGAAAAGGATTGTTTGCATTTTTAAATAGACTCCTTACAGTGTCACGCAAAGCGAAACATTAAACATTACTCGTTGGGGCATGGAGATTACTGGATAGCTGGATAAAAGTAGTGAATGACACATCACAGGTTATGCCGAATGCAGACCGGATGTTTTGAAACTCTTGCATCACAATAACCGATATAAAGGAGAATGACGCGATGTATACAACAAGAATGCTCAGACAGTTTGCGAAAGCTTTTGAATATTAAAACACGGGAGTGATTTAATATTTATTTGTATTAGAAAGTAGGCAAAAACATTAAACATGCTATATGTTTTATGCATCAATCGTGGTATGTACATATTTTTATGTATATTTATCGGTCCCAAAGTTATTTTGTGAAAAGAAAACACTGAATTTGACCATGTATCTAACTTTAATAAAGATTTCTATGATTTTGTAGAAATACGTTTTGACTTACCCTTGTACACATCTTATATTCAGAAGCTCTCATAACGGAATATAACAAGTCAATTTAAGGGGTTCAAAGACCATTGAGAAGTTGGGCCCTTATCGAATTCAGCAACTTAATTAAGACTAAGACTAGTCTAAATGATGTACTCAATGATTCTTACATAATCTAGTCTGATAAGTGATATTGCAAATTGTTCAAGTCTCTAAATATATTGGACCACCAGTCATGATGATTGAGACTTGGATCAAAACAGAATATATAATGATACAGGAGCCAACTTCTCAGATTTAACTGATGCAGAGTTGGATCATGAAATAAGGTGCATGGCGTGAAGCGCGAGAGAAAAAAAGTAACACAGAGGTGAATTACATACAACACATACGCATCAGATTCATATGCTAAAAAATAGGAACAATAGGAGATATTCAATGAAAAATAGGAATAAATAGGAATCACTCAGAACATAGGAAAAAATAGGATACTTGACGGCCTGGTATAAGTGCAACATCAGACGAAATTCTGATTGCAAGCTCCTTGTTATAAATGACACCCATTATGTTCAAATTAATGATGATATGTCAAAGGCTAATATAATTAGATCTATACTTTTGACATATATAAATCAGGTCGGATACGCCGAGTTGATCAAAGCCAAATGTCATTGACCATTCCCTATTGCTTCAAGTTAGGCCGTAAACATCCCCCTTTACTACACGAAGTAGGCTGAACAAATATTTTCTATGATTAGAACGCATCTACCACATGTATAAATGGCTGATGATACACTTGGTTGATGAAAACAAATTTACATTTACACCTCCTATCCTTTCAACTTGGCTGCAAACGCTCCCTGTAGGATGCACAGTAGGGGCAGATGGATATATTATATATAAGACTAGAGCGCACCTCACTGCATGAAAACAGACATTTATTTTAAAATGTTGTTTAAAGTATTTGCCAAGTAAATGTGAAAATTTAGGAGTATAATTTGGATTTATTTAACAATTCTATGCCACGCTTACTTTGCAGATAATTGAAGTTTACTGGATCCTTAAATTTATAAATTTAACAGCGTATTCTTGACAAATTAAATTCTAAGTTTACGTCAAGTTTATCGAAAATTATATTTGAGTTTACTTTAAGTTTCAAATGTATTTACACATTTGTTTTCAGTTAAACGCCTTACATTATCTGCAATTCAGTCGGATAACAACACAAAACAGTGAACATTTTCATAATCCGTTACAGTAAACACTTACACGCATTCATAGTTCGTTCCAGCTGAGTACAGATAGAGTTATCTAGGCCCTAGACGAAACGCTGGCGTCCGTTGTCATTTCGACAACTCTATCACATCCAAAGAAAGTCCAATCATCGGAAAGGTTTGTCGTCCCATTCAATGACTCGATACGATTGTTTCAGCCACTAAACTTTCTTCATACTTTAATGCAACGGTATTTATAACCATTCAGCATGTAAAAACTGCATTCTCAGTTCGCGCATGGCCCTCTCACAACTCAATGAAACAACTAGATCGACGTCACACAGCGGTGAAGGGGCGGGGCCAACGTGACGACAGTTTGATTAATGTTTCGTGAGCGAACGCTACAATTTAATTGTACTCGTTTGTTTGAAGATACATTGTGTTAACTGTTAATAAACACTTCGTTCCCTTTGCAAAAGTTGTAAATTTTATGAATGTGTAAGGATTGACATCAAGATTTTTTTGCGTTCAGAAAAACTGAAGTGCAAACTGTATGAATCCGCGTTCTTGTTTCGAAGTACTCTGTAGTCCACTGAAGCTGAAGGGCTTGGAATCCACATCACCTTATGCGCTCCATTGGACTAAAACATCTCGTCAAGTGATCATTATTAAGCAGACAATGCAACTATACAAATAGACGATTTCTTGTTCTCCCATAACCTTGCTGGCTATTGTAAAGACAAGCGAACACAGCCAATAGATCCCTTGTTCTCACATAACCTTGTTTGCCATTGTTAAGACAAGCGAACACAACCAATAGATCCCTGGTTCTCAGATAACCTTGCTTGTCACTGTTAAGACAAGCGAACACAACCAATAGATCCTTTGTTCTCAGGAAACATTGTTTGCCATTAGTAAGACAAGCGAACACAACCAATAGATCTTTTGTTCTCAGGAAACATAGTTTGCCATTAGTAAGATAAGAGAACACAACCAATGGATCCTTTGTTCTCAGGAAACAGTTTGCCATTAGTAAGACAAGCGAACACAACCAATAGATCTTTTGTTCTCAGGAAACATAGTTTGCCATTAGTAAGATAAGAGAACACAACCAATGGATCCTTTGTTCTCAGGAAACAGTTTGCCATTAGTAAGACAAGCGAACACAACCAATAGATCTTTTGTTCTCAGGAAACATAGTTTGCCATTAGTAAGA
>JAUELE010126063.1:0-14324 GCA_031471655.1 Diodora aspera
TCATATCAGACACAGAATCTGAAACCAAATTTTCCTGACCACTGGCTTCAAACCAGGTCTACCAAGGATATCAAAAGGGAAACATTATTGGACATTAAGATGAAACATACATTAGCAAGATTTGAATAGGGTGACGTTTCTTTTGCGGTTAAGTATATATACTTCAAATGGCTTCAAATGATTATCTTCTGTGATGATCATTAGCTTTCAACCAATGACGATAGAAATGACAATTATGGCAAAACAATGTTTTGTGGATTGTTCTCGGTAGTATCTGCTTACTGAGATTTTTCTTGATGTTTATATTCAACACTGATTTCAACCATTTTCTTAAGATTACCATCGTCTCCTCATCTTTAAAAGATAGATATTGCTTCATTAAATAATGTTTTCTTGATTTTACTGGTCACTGTAGGGTCATGTGTCTTTGTTCATTTTTAACAAAACACAGAAATGGTTTAGTGTCGAGTCTGTCAGCTATATATCGTTATTACCTGACAGCGTAGTTTGGAAATGGATAAATGTGATACTCTACCTGAACATCAGCTGTAGCAAGCTTGCATAAGAAAAGTGTATACGTGTATTATGTAACTGAGTTTCATGCAAATTTACATAAAATTCAAAATAGCATCTTCTCTCGATGAGTTCAGTAACACATGCGCCATTCTTTCTTTGAGATATTGTAGATGAATATATAATTAACGTTGAAGAGGCAACAATGTAACGTGTGTGAGAGGATAACTAAACATGCGACTTTATTCGACAGAGTTGAGCAAGGCCTCATTAAATTGGCATCCATGACAAACATGCAGTCACTGTGATCCAATTCTATTTACAGTAGACCCGAAGCCCTCTGGGTAATCAGTGGAGAGAAAGCTAAATATCTAGTATAATCCAGTACGCAATGGCTTCCTTCCTGTCATCACGTGTCAGTTGCGGAATATGGCAGATAGTGAGGACTCATAAGGTGACAAGATTGTTCCAACCTGCAGACGCACATAATTAGACTACTTTAATAGCATCATATCTCCGGAGAATATTACGAAATAGAACCTGCCTGACCTGAAACATTTTATTCCCTAAAGATTGGTTATGATGACATGGAGTTATTGAATTCATGGCATTTTATATACTTCAGACTGGACGGGTCGAAACGATCTCTGGTAAGTTGCTGGCAACTTGTTCTGAAAAGATATACCCACATTATACATTAATAAAGTCATGGAGTGGCTTAATTTGGTATATTTTTGGACTCCAATTTGCAAAATCCATATCAGCTGCCAGGAAATAACAGTGGATCTTCATTTTACCCCTTACTGTCCAAAGTTTAAAGAAAACCAATTCATAAATTGCCGTCGTAAATCTTGAAGATGGAAAATAAAAAGAACACTTCTTCGAATAACTGTTAAATGTTTCATTTATCGCGAATAACCAAATGCATGACTGTTCGCACCACGCGCACAAATTTATACAATGTTACAAACATTAACACTACCCCCAAAACCGCCATACAAGGGACCACGTGTATACACCCACATGCACACATACATACACTATTACCTGTTTATAGATATACAATATTTGCAAAAATTCCTCACAGTTTATTATTTTATTTTCAATAACTTCAGTCTGTCCATATTTAACCATGAGCAGGTGCTGCACCACCCTCGAAATCCAGGGCATATATGACTTTGACAACTGTCTGTCATATACCCGGCATGTACTCCTATTCATCGTAGTCGTTTTATGTGTATGGAAAGTTAAAATTCGCTGAATACAGACAACCAATGAAATGACGCATGCACGAGAGGTAACTTTTGATAAATTTAAACACATAACGTCTTTACTTTGCGAGTGCTAGGAGAGACACGAAACATAATTGGACGCTGTGGAAGCTTCACTGATCGATCAAAACGCCTGCCTGGAGACGCTCGTCGTGAAAAGGATTGATTCCAGGGTACATTTGACGGACCGCTGGCGGACTAATATAAACCCTGGATTTCGAGGATGATGCAGCACCTGGCCACGTATTAATGTCTTATACACAGTCCATTTCTTTGGATATAACTGTTTCCAGCATCCAGAAGAAACAGTAACATTTACCACAGTAGTCATTCTTTATTGAAATTGCTGGCCGGCGAGCAGTAACCACCCAAACAGAAAATAACTTTCACAGAAAAGTAACTTCCCGACTCCATGACTCCTCAACGTTTGTTTTGAATAATTTTGGTATACATGTAGTTATCCGCATTTATGTCTTATCTTATGACTTAGTCTTCTGGCATTTGAAATATTTTATTTCGTTGCAGGAGAAAAACTAGAATCACTAGCGAGAAGGGTGAATTGATGTGGTGAAACCTGTCAGCTATGATAATGCTGCACAAAGGGTGTTGACATAATGAGACACTGAGCAAGTCATCACTACGTCCTTGTGCTAACTCATTTAAATAAGCACTTAAAATGTACAGCATGGAGACATTGTTGTTAAAGTTTAGTAGGGATACTATTATAAATCAACATGATACGAGCCCCTATGTTCTGCAATGCCATCTGGACGTGGTTTAGCATAGCATCTACCAATAATACCCCGTTATGCAGTTTGTTCACGAAACTTTTTAACATTCTGTCAGTGTGTGACACCAGGTCAGGCCCTACTGGAAGATTACAGATCCGATAAGAAATTCCTTCTTCAGCTCGGAAGCAACTTTTCCTTGAAGAATATAAATGTATTGTTGAGAGTACACCCTACACTGGACACACTAGTTGAAACATCATCAAAACATCTTTTGCCGTGGATGTTTCAAATTCTGGTCCATATTTTTTGATGAATCGGAAATCTTCCAACAGGATCCGGAATGAACCATTGATCAAATTTTTAATGTGCGTCCTGTCAATTAGGTAAAACTTGATATCTATTTTCATCAACCTTTGATCAAATTTTTAATGTGCGTCCTGTCAATTATGTAAAACTTGATATCTATTTTCATTCCAGCAACTTCGAAGTGTTGACCTGAGATCAAGCATCCTTTGCCCTTATATCCCGCATCTGATCAGTAAGAAAGACAGTCCCATATCACTTACGATCGGAAGGTGTTTGCCCTGTTGGCCTACGATGAAGTAACGTTTGCCATTGTATCTGAGAGGTAACAAAGTCAGGTCAGACAGACTCATTCCATATCACCAATTTTCATAACAAAGCTCGGGAAGGAACTGATTAAGTGACCTTGCTATGCACACTGGGATTAATGATGAGTCGGGAACGTTTATGGGGCATGTGGCGACGTTTGTCTCATGTAAACATCCAGGGAATAATAGATTTGCTGTGGGAAAACTTCCATTCAAAAGATGATGACATCAACATGTAACACAACACGCCAATCATTCACAATATGACATGTCATTAAAATATATGCGATACCAGGGAGGCAAATGTGGACGTCTTTTATGATATAAACGTCACAGAACTTTCAAGACTCACTTTCTCCATATATTGCAGACATTGTGTTTATCTGCTCAAGTGTCATAGGCTTAAACACTTTAAATTAATATGTGTGCATTGTGTTCATAACTGAGAGCTTGTCTGACCAGAACATAGAACATTTAAGATTTTACATAGTATCATCGTATTTTAAACATGTCAGTTATATACAGGAAATCATTATGTATTCGGTTCGGAACAGTTACGTTTAATCTTTCCTCAGGGAGATCTGAGAGTGTTTTATGCTCATACTTTTACACTCACTTCGTGAGCAAATCAGTGCTTTAGTATTCATGGAAGCCGCATCGTTTTGTGCCTTTCGCAAATGATCAAGCGGTAAGCTGTATGACGATATCGTAAACCAATGTTTTTAAGGGCTCGTATTTTTAAATAGTTCTGTGAATATGCACATGACAGAAGGAGTAATTTCTATAAGGTACACCCTAATGCATCGAGTGGTAAACATCAGTGTTTAGTACATCCTCACTTCTATGCTACGTGTTCTGCTCGTAGTAAAATACACAAACATTATGATCCTATTGTTTACTTACATTAACAGCAGTCTGTCATTCATTATGATAATGCCTGCCAAGTGTCCCAATTCAAATAGTATGCGTGAAGGTATGTGGTATAAATACAGTGATTAAAACGTATTTGAATAAAGATACTACATTACCTCTTTTGGATGCATAATATGTCTAGATTTATTGGCAAATGACTGAATTAGGTACCGTTATGAAAATCAGTATGGTTTCATTGAGCCAAAGCATTCCACAGGCAAATGCTTTCTGAAAATCTCCCTTTGAGTTGAGTTGAATCTTTTTGTCACATTAAACCTCGCGTTAATATTCTGAGATTTTTGGGTTTGTGTTAATGGTTGCTCACGTAGGAGAATCTGTCTTTGTTTAACAATCATGACACATAATATATCCTAACGCCAATAAACGATATCACCCCCTACATGTCTAGACACACGGTGTGAAAAGAACAGGAACGAGAGACAGGTATCAATGGATGGGTGCACTTGCGTCATTATTTAAAAATGGAATATACCGTTGTTGTGGAGGCAATCATAAAGTTGTATTTTTAAAATATAACATGTTATCAGTGTGTTATTTACGGTTCCAAAACCAATTCCATCACACATTATCAGTGCCGACTCTGGTCTGATTGCTCTGCAAAACTGAAAACAGAAAGCATTAAAACTGTAAATACGTTGAGAAAATCCGCAATTTGTATCAAACATGTTCACGATTCTCATTACGCTTTGTGTTGCGGGTCATAAAGGTAATTCCTGTTGTCTCATTTTCCGAAACGCAGTGACTTCTTGCGGGGTACAACATGCGGATAACGATACATACTGTTTTCACTGTAGAATATTTAAAGTTGGATACGCGGTCAACTTAATGTTTTCTTTAAATAAAAAAACAACTTTGAAGCAATAAATATACATAAAATTATGTATATACCACGAATAATCCACAAAACATACAGCATATTTGTCGGTTAAGAAGCCTCTTGAATAGTTTCTTTTTTCTGACATCCATGTCAATGCATTCAACTTTCTGACAGAATCTTGAAATATTCGTAAACCTTTGGAAACTTTACACTTGCAAATAAATGCATTGTTCAGTAAACCCTCAGAGAAAGGTTCGAAATGAGACTGACTTTTTAAAACTAGAAAATAAATCTGTCTGCATCTGTCGGGGCTAAAGGAATATGGCTTCATTAAATTATGCATACACTTTTACAATGTATGATTTATATTTTATGTTATTTTTTTCACACAGAGGCCTCTGGGCCTATTTCAGCGTTCGGGAGGACGTATCCAACTTTGAAGATATATTCTTCCAAAAAAGAAATTTGACATAGGTTTTAAGTGTTTAATGCCAGACTCAGTATACTTGATATAAACATGCCAACGTGACCAAAGCACAGTCACAAGAGCACTGGACAGATGTGAGATTCGTTATCGCTTGTAAACTGACTGAAATCAGTAGGAAGGGTAGCCAAGTTGTCAGTATCTGTTATGGCCACCACGACAATCGATCACAGCTTGGCAGCGGCGACCCTCACAGATTGGCAGCGGCGACCCATGGAAGCAATCAAATGGTAAATACCACGTTGGAGAATGTTAAGCCACTCTTTCTATAGTGCAAAAGTAATACTGCAAGAGTCTGACATGGATAGTTCTTCTGACGGACACGTCGATCCAATACACACCTCAAATGCTAAAGTGGGGACATTTGATGAACGGGCAGGCCAGGCTTCTGTCTGGACGTTGTCTGCTGCAGAAAATCCTGGCACACACGTGCAACATGTGATTGGACGTTGTCGTGTTAGAAAAGTCTACCAGCATCATGCACAAGAGCCGTCCTGACACCGTGATGGATACCTGCCCACACCATGACGCTGCCATCATCAAACCGATCAGCCTGGGACGTAACGTTCATTTCGACGTCTGTAAATACGTGTACGCTCATCAGCTCGACTTGGGAGAAAACGGGACTCATCTGTGAACAGTCCTCCATCTTGCTCAAGCCCAACTCACTCTCTGCTGATGTGTCGTAGCCCAGGGATTAGTCGTTGACGTTGCTATTGTAGTTCGATCGCGTAGATGTCGCAACCGGATGCTGCGATCTTGGGATGCAGTCGTTACCCTAGGTCGACCTGACATTGCCGTCATGAACACTTACCGTGTTGTTGTACTGTGTGGAAACCGTCTGCCTTGACATACCAAAGTGCCGTGCAACATCCTGCTGTGTTGATCCAGCTTCCAATCCGCCAAGAGCACTATTACGTTGAACATAATTCAATCTTGGCATTGTTCCGTCGTCTACAATGTCTGTGCAATGACTGAATCACCGTTGTTGTGGCCTCTCATACCACACACACAAAGGTGTCGGCATGGGTAAGTGCAGAACAACATGATGTACGTACACGTACGTGTTCTTCAGAATGTTGCGTTTTGGTGATTCATTAACAACGGGAGTATAGAGCTGCGTTCATGTGCAATGGGGCTGTTATCTAACGTGTTTGTATAAGCAGACATACACACTTACCAAATAATCTTCACACTGCATTATAATGATCAGCTGTTTCGAAAATGTCCATGTTTACCAATGTTAAGTTTCTTCTTGTGAAGAGTATATTGATCACCCACGAGACAGCACGTACACGTATGTATCAATTAGGCGCTCTCTCACAAATAGCCATTGTAGAACATTCCAATGTAAAAACCACAAAAGACTTTTTACTGAAACAGCTATTAAGCATTTACCAACACCAGTGAGCTAGGCAGACGTAGACTTATATAAGAGATTTCATCAGAATGTTTAATTGAAAAATGTTGGCTCTGTGAATTAATGTTTTGTTGGATGTTCAGTTCATAAACGTTAGAATCTTAATTCTTCCAGTAATAAGTGCTGTGTCGTGTTCTCCTTCACTCTTTTGTATTTTCATGAATCCATGTTTTTTAAAAATCTCTTGCATGGAGTACGGATGATCTTTAAGTCATTAAGTTGTCAGTGTTGAGCCTATGACAGTAAACATCACATCGTGCAGATATTTTCAAATCCTATTTTCACAGGGCCAAAGGTTCCACCTAATATATTTCCAAATGAAAAGCAATGACTAGGCTATACCTCAGTTCATTACATTTAGACAAGACACCGTCACTGCTCCACGAAGTTTTGACAAGTAATGCGGAAGTTTTAATAGCATCTCTCAACTGGCTGTTCGTAAAGATTTACTGTCATTTGAAGGGTTGACATTTATTGATCTCCTCTTCCTTCAATGTGAAACGGTTGCTCTACCAACGAAACTGTTTCTCACGAGTTATAGTTGAACAAACAAACATCTTTTATCGTTGCACAACCGAAAGCTAATTGTACACTAATTTTTGCCACTCGCATCATAATTATATGTATATAGGCCAATGGTCTTTCATACGAAATAAACTTCTTCTTTTTCTTCTACGTGAAGCTGTTATCTTAAGTTGTTGCTGATAAAAATTGATTTTAATCTTGGTCTTATTTTGTGAAATGACTTCATGTATACTTTGTTTAATTTCGATGTTCCAAACTAGACTTACAATGACCAATCAGATCCTTTCTTAGACATCGAGTTTTCGAACAGTCATTTACGTGGTAAATGGGGAGGTAACTTTAAATTTCACCTGCAGCTTTTTAGTTTTTTAGAGGTGGTTGATCTGTTCTTCTACGTCAAATAAGACGCATCACAATTTACAAATGTGGAAAATGTCTCACATTATGACAGCAACATTAGCTGAAGATGTTGTTAGAAATCAATTTACAATCAGTCATATTCTGTATATAATACAACACACGGGGAAGTTAAAGAAACAGCAACATCTCACTCGTATGTCTTATTTATTTTAAATTAAAGTTTGAAACATGACTGTTAAATCAAATCAAAGGATTGTCCATGTAGTCATTTGTGAGGCCCTGACCAGATTTAGGTTGCCCAACTGAGTTGCTGAGTGCAACGTTAAATCCATCTGTTCTTTTCTTCGTTTGATGCGCACTGTGTGTCGCATATATTCCTTTCAAGTGTGTTACATGATCAGTCCCTTCGCGCACGTGCAGTTGAGTGACAGTGGTCCGAGCACATGCATGCGACAGTGCGAGGGAGAGTTTATGTATTTCTCAGCAAATCATGAAACTGAGAGAGTTGGGAGATTCACTCTTCAGAGCTCCATCACACAGAGAAGATAAATGGTGTTGGAAGCTCTCTCCATTTCTTGGCTGATTCTTCATGGTTTCCACCAAGCGATACAAAGACTTTCCCTCACACATAAAGACTTACATCTAAGCGGATGGTATTTTTAAAGCTGACATGTCCAGTAGTTACATATGCCCTTATAAAGAAAAGATGGCGTTGATGTACAATGACATCAAACTGCACAGTCTGTGGAGATCTGCTTGTGAACCACTAACATTCTGTACAACTTTATGGTAAAGACTGCGTCGTTTGAACAAATTACAGCCCCTTGGAAGTTAAGCTAGGTTTCGGTCAGATCCGAGGCTGAGATGGTCGACCTGGTGAAACACACATTTGTATAATTGATGACCTAGTATACCACATACCTTGATTCTTGTCTGATGAAACTTGTGTGACCCACTGTACTAGGGTGCTCCGATATAATTTCATTTTGTTTAAAAATTGTAACATAAACGTTCATCAATAATATCTTTAAACAATGTCTTTTTTGTCGTCCGTGGTACAAAACAAAGCATACAGCCTTATTCATCCAACGATGGAAGGTGAAAAATGAAAGAGTAACACTTTAAAAATGTCTGTCTGAAAACAGATTAACTGTCTAATAGTACATGCCCCGAGCGTACTGTTCAAGAATAGCCCAGCAAGTTCGTGTGAACACATGATCTAAAGTGACTTTAAACTGTTAATCTACAAATGTAATGAGAATATAACTATTTGAAATGACTTGTTCACTTCTGGGCAGTGTTTCAGCTTTATTTTTTACAAGTCTGATATAAATATCAATTTGCAGACGTCTCTATCGACCTATACATGAGCTGCATTTACTCTTTACTCTTCATCGTAGACAGAGTTAGAGTTGAATGGCTGTCCTTGTAACGTTTGTCACCAAATTTAATATTTCAATCGCGACTGTCAAGCACGATGAGGATATAACCATTGAAACAGATGATAATAGGGCAAAAGGTACAAAAGGGTGTTCTATACAATGTGTCGAATTTCATTCTTCAGCTTCAGTTCAGCCGATAAATGTTGGGCGTAGTGTTTTGTTCATGTTTAGTTATTTTGACAAAACGATGGACTTGCAATTGTTTAAAACTCATGTGAACGTTAAATACATAAATTAGCAAACTGTTCCTTATTTCGCGCCCATCTAGAAGTATTGCAATGTGTCTCCAGTACCTCGGTGTAGTAAACGTTTATCGTTATGTAAAGTACACTCTGTCAAGCAGATACTTGGAAATCTGGCGCTTAGAGCTCCACTCTGAGAATTGATTCGTTCTGTCTATTAAGTCATAAATTTCATTACTCTGGTTAACAGAGTGCAAGTAGGCCGATTTGAGGATCAATATCATGAGATATATTGAAGTCAGTTATCCCCTACACTACAGCATGTTATATCCTCCTACGCTGAATAGTCAAATCAGTTTTTAAGGATCCTTTCGTGCATCTAAGAGAACCATCATTTATCAGACAACGCCAGGTCAATATTTTTGTGCAAGTAAACCTTCTCCGTAATCCTATGAAAACGTCTAGCTTAGAATAGTATTCGAGGCTGTGCGATGTAAATGCTAATAAGTACGCGGATTTAAGGTTAAATGAAATTTAATGAGCCGCCTTTCACGTATTTGGATCCCGTTGAAATATGTTTATTAATCTGACAGAAGCCGGGTGTATCTTTCATGAATGCAGAAAATAAACATAAATGCATTGTTACGCTTGCATTGAATGTCACATTTATGTCACGTTGTAAACACGTTTTTATTCCAACTGATTATGTTTAATAACACGCGTCACAAGAACCACATACCTGACGTTAAGTCTAATCCCGGGTATATTGTGATAGTCTTTGATCATGTACATCCATAATAATGTGTCGTGTGTATGTTATTTACAGAATCTGTGAGGTCAACACAACTTGTGTTTTCATTACTTTATTGATAAACCAATCTTTTGTAGGTAGTTTGCCATCGATATTATGTGTCTGATCAACTCTTAGTAGATTTAAACTGACAAACACATGAGGGTACATTCACTCGTTAACTCAACTTCAGGTGAATCTAAACACCGTAGCTGTTATGCATGTTCTTATAACAGCGGACTTAAAGAGTTGCACAGACAGGTAGTAGTAATAATAATAATGCATATTTATAATGCGCACTTATCCGTGTACTCGTAGATTCTCAAGGCGCATTATTACCCTGGTCATTGGAACAATGTACCATCCACAACATTCGTCAACTCCCAGGGGAGTATACAACCCAAGCAGCCAGTTAGGTGATATAAGGTTGACGTCCACACGAGAAAGAAAGGGACTTTCAATGCCAAAATACAAATATGTTGGTGCATCAAGGAATGTTTCTTGATAAAAATTCTCTTGTTCTTAATAAAGAGAAGCAACGCATACTGTCTAATAATATGTGATTATTTGATTGTGGCTGAACTGTTGTAAGCTTGTTCAATCCCCAAGACATCTAGTTCCGAGCTGAGGTCGCATTCAGGAAACACTTTGGCAAATAACCCGTCAACATGAAGCCTATTTAGTTCAATATATCAAATTAGAACATGGGAGTTCAGTTAGATGTTTCTTTGATGTCGTTGCCTGGATTTACGAAAAGTCAGTTTTTGGAGTTTAGTCCTTTGTATCTTGGAGCTGCGTCTGTCATAAAATGTGCAAATAATGACACATCTATTGCAATTACCATTTTTTCGATTTTTGCATCCGTATGGGGCAATATTTCAAAGTGAGCTTTGAATGCCAGTTCAAAACAGTTGGGCATATCACGTCACAATAGAAACGAAACATTTGACACACCCTGTTGTAGTAATGTAGAGCAAGTTCACTCCACTCCATGGTTTGGAACATGCCGGATCTGACGGCCACATCTTCTTCCCCATTCCAGATATTCCCACGCCAATTATTGAGCAAATTATCTGAAACCTTGTCAACCAGTGAGGCTCAGACACGATTTCGAGTTGGATACGTGGTCCTAATCAATCTTTTCGTTTCACTAAACAACCTTTGAACGATAGATATACATACAATTATGTACGTACGTATAGCATATTTGTCTGCTAAACAGCCTCTTGAATGGTCGTATCTATTTTCTGACATTCCTATCAGATACTAGAAACAACAATGCATTCAACTTTCCGACAGAATCTTGCAAGTATTCGTAAACCTTCGGAACCGTTGCCCGTGCAGTTCAATGCATTCAAAATCAACGGAACATTCGGGTAGACCCTCAGAGAAAGGTTTGGAATGAGACTCGCTTTTTAAAACAAGAAAATACACCTGTCTGCATCTGCCACGACTAGAGGAATACGGCGTTATTTAACTATGCATACGCTTTTACAATATATGATTTACAGTTATGTTATTTATTTCACACTGAGACCACTGGACCTATTTTAGCGTTCTGGAGCACGTATTCAAATTTATAGGTTTCTTGATATAAATGAAAGTAAAAGTCAATATATGACGTCTCCAAAACCCTACACTCATATTTTTGGAAGCCTGCCTTGTGGCTGATAAGTGAATGAAACGTATCAATTAAATATTGGAAGGCGAAATCCATCTTTGCTCTGTTGTTCACAGAATCTGATGTAGTTTATTGCACGATTCCATTTGTCTGACTACAAAACAATTCTGTCAGATAAAACTCTCCTGTGACATGACTGGATCGCATTAATTAAAACCACTAGGCTGAAGTAGGACATTAAATCACCCAAATACATGTATGCTCGAAAAACCCAGCGAATCCATTTTGTAACATGATACAATACTTTAATCAAGTACATGACCAAGTTGAAATGACTTCTGAAGAAAGACAAGTCAGTGTTGTATCTATGAGTGTGTCCATTGTATAATCATGGTAGCGTGAGACCGCTTCATTTGCCCCAGAAGTTATTATTATATGAGAACTACACAACTATATCTATGAGTGCACTCATTGTATAAATCAAGGTAAGTGAGACCACATCACTTGCTCCAGGAGTTGTTATATATGAGAACTACCCAACTATATCTATTAGTGGAATATAACTATAATTTCTTACAATTGAAATAGAGAGAAAGGCTCAAAATGATGTTAAGTACTCACTTCCAATGTTTGCATTTTGAAATGTATAATTTCAGATGCCGTTGTTCAGTCGTATGTCTGGCTGTAACCGGTGGCAAATAGTTACTTTTACACCGTACAGTATCCAGCATGCAATTATGTACAACAAACAAAGAGGTGATGCATTTATATCAATGTACGTACGTTAATGATTCAAATGTTGGTCATGCGAGTCAATCATAGGCCTACACGTTGGAAATAAATTGATCTTCAACGAAACAACCATTTATCTTCATAAGACAGCAAGCAAAGAAATCGTTGAACTATATAACATCAAAGCTTTAACT
Organism: Diodora aspera; assembly: GCA_031471655.1. Taxonomy (NCBI): domain Eukaryota; kingdom Metazoa; phylum Mollusca; class Gastropoda; order Lepetellida; family Fissurellidae; genus Diodora; species Diodora aspera. Next base: position 12,627 of record JAUELE010126063.1, read on the forward strand.
GCACTATTTAAGGACTCAAATGATTGGTAGTGGAATCAGATGCATGCATAATTTCATAAAAGTGCATATTCAACTACAAGGTTCAAGAATTCATATCCAGAAATTATCATAAAGATTACGCTTGCATGAACAAGAATACTGGAACAAGAAGTACTTCTTCGTATTGCAATGCTTCTTGGTGCCAGAAGGAGGCATTTATGAGTGACATCCAGACGAGCCGAAGAAATGAATAAGTAACTAAACGAGTCGTTATTGATGAAGTAAAGAAGTTTTGTCGATAGGTCGCGTCTTTGCCAGGAAAACTCCTCCTCAAGTATCATTTCAGTGATGTATTTTGTAATATATTGTGGAAAATATTAACCACATGAAAGTAATCAGTGCAGGCTGACTGTTTAGTGTTTAAAGCCTCGATAACTATGAGTGTATTGGAACGACAGACATGGTAGTTTTGTTATATACTAAAGTTGGTGTTCCGTCTCAATTCTAAATCATGTACATTGATTTCTGAGCAAATAGTCTGACACATTTTTTTGGTAAATTTGTTCGGATCCGTGAAAGCGATACCAAAGATAAATTGTCTGTTACGCTACATAGTCTTCAATCTTTCAGTTACAATGATGCTCGCCTATCATCACGAAGGGGTCCTCTGAAAGGTTTCCAACCATGACAAAGGGACTCCTTGAAGGTGCCCCATAAAAGATTCCCAATCAGGGCGACACCCCCACCCCAGTGGTTCCTTACAGGAATGAAGAACCTCGTAAAAAGGTTCAAATCGTGACAAAGGGTTATCGACCAGACTAAAAAGAACCGTTAAAAGGTTCCCCACTATAACAAAGGGAACCCCTTAAAAGGTTCTCCACCATAACTAAGGGACCCTTTAACGGTTCCCCACTATGAGGAAGGGACCCCTAAGAAGACAAAAGGGCCACCTGGACAAAAGGGCACACTGCAAAGAAAAGCGTTCTGTTATGTTTTTGTATTCGGTCATTTTGTTGAATATGTCCTATTGACAGGTTTTGCAGCATCTGGAAAGAACTAACTGAGAGCAGTTCACTAACTGAGAGCAAACCGACACCCACCTGATCGACAATTCATTGGTTCCCCGCGCTTATGTCAGATACGCACAGGTAGACACCATTGTGAGCATGGCTGTGATTGCCCGCAGGAGACAACTGATTTTATTGGTCGTTCCTTTTCTCTTCTTTTCAAAATAGCTTTCTTTTGAACATAAATTGCTGACGAGTTGTTCTGGTATTGATATAGTTATACAAAATGCATAGTAACAGGAGAATGCATAAATATGTTGCCTCCTTGAGATGAAACATGATGTGCTGGTAATACCACGGGCAACAGTACGCAATTTAAATTGAATGGATGACATCATTGTGTATAACGTAGCAATCCCTGGTATGGTCTTCCTACAACTTGTCCTATGTGCGCATGCGTTCATTTCGAGCTTCCACCACAGCCTGACGATGAAATAATAGTCGACGTTACCTGCGGTCGAATTAAACAATTGGTCAAGTCGTGTATCCTTACGCGGCCGACATTCGAGAAAATCAGTCAAAAAAGGTGCCTGCCTCGTGGAAAATCCGAGACTGTTTGTTAATTAGCAGTAAGATTGGAGGCGCGGTGGCCGCGTGGTAAAGCGTCGGATTTGTAATCTGGCGAGCCGGGTTCGCCCCCGGCTATAGCGGC
>JAUELE010126174.1:0-14322 GCA_031471655.1 Diodora aspera
GCACATCGAGCGAAAAGACAGTTCATAAAAGGGATCGATAGAAAGGAAAGTGAAAGCAAAAGATCCCCATTTTAGTCATCTTGTACGACAAGCACTGGGTTACTGAGGTCCTATTCTGTATAAATGACACACCGTCACTCCCCGGATGCCCCACAGGGTGGTCCAGAATATGATAGACTTTTTAATTACCACAATTATAATGTATTTTGGAATTCTAGGGACCACAGGAAAAATCGTGTTTAAAGTGAAATCCAGATTAGATAGTTTGCTTTAGACAGATTCTACTGTAGTTGGTACATCAACAAGGTATTCAGGCTCCATTTCAAGACACAAATGACTAAATTTAAGTGACCCAGACATGGAACAAACCCACGCTCCCAAAGCTGTTTGATTATTGTGGCAGGGCACAACTAATAACACAATTTAATACCTTTTACCAACACTAAGCGACCATTTCTCTTACATCTCTGCAGCCAAATTAACCTGGGCAAGATTCAAACCAACAATGCCCTGGTCGACAAATTACTGTACCAATTCCCGCCTCATCACAGCATCATAACACTTTGAAATGACTCTTTCACAAACATGAAAAGCTGACAGGTATACAGACTAATTAGTTTCTTTACAATAATTTCAGGAACATCATCAAGGAACATCATGATCCCTTGCACATCACATTGTTGAAATATTACCCCTGCTACGGGCTGAAACTGGTAGAAAATATTTTTTTTGTATCTGGAATACAAATATAATATGACTTTTGTTAAATGTAATAGTTATAGGTTTATAAAAGTTGTAATGTACAAATGCTAAAGTGGGGAAAAGAAAAAAGAAAAAAAGGAACATCAGCAAAGAGCATATTTATAAAATGTACATATAAGTCGTGCAAAAGGAAAGAAAATGATGGAAAAAGAGTGAGTGAATGTGATTTAATGAAGCAGTGGGTAATATTTCAAACATAACGATACAGTTGGTACAAAGAACACCAAATGTTTAAGTCGAACGAAAGCGACCCAGCTGGGATTCGAACCCCCCGACCTTGCGGTTGTGAGCCAGACGCTCTACCAACTGAGCTACCCTGGCCCCCTATGATGGAAAGAGAGAAAATATGATGACAAAGTAACACCCATGACAGAAACCTATCCACAAGAAACAAAGGTATTACTCACAGTGAAAAACATGATAGGAATCTTTGGAGAAAGAGCAGTTTAGGATCTTGTTGACTCATTTCACAATTTCACAAAGTTAACTTCTAAACACCAAATTAGAAGACAAGTCCTTCAATATCAGCCCCGTATCAAATTCACTTGACTCTGTATATAAATATGTATCTTGATCCACCTTCAAGGTATTTCATAAGAAAGGAAGAAAATGTAAATGTCACCAGAATACCATCTATATCTTTACATGATCACTAGTAGGTTTAGCAACATGTTTCTATGGAAACCAAAAAGACGTCAAACGTGAAATTTCAGAAACATGATGTTCAATTTTACCCGCAAGTTTTGAAGAAAAATACCTTCTTGATTTGCTCTGCAAAAATATATTCTGCCCACTGCAAATGAAGTCATTTTTAGGTATTAAGAAAATCTAGCGACATTTTAGTGTATTAAAAGATTATGTCTGTAGTAACGTTAACGCCCCTCATCCCAGAAATAGTGCACGAAAAGGTTAAATACTAACTCTGTTTTCTCTCTAGAGTACTTTATTTTGCAATATTGATTGACTTCAAAATGTGACTGTACAATTTAAACACTTGATCAGCACAATTATAACACACTAACTTGCCATTGACAAACACATCAGAACTTTTGATTGATTAAATAATTGCAGTCAGCAAAGATAAAATCAATGTCTGACTTCAACATAAACACATTATGTGTATTTGGCACCTTGCAGGTATTTGGTTAAAAGTTTCTGTTGAAAAGATTCATTTCAAGGCTTCAAATCTGATAAAGAAACATAAGATAATTTTTGTTTCAGTGAATTTTCAGCAGGGTTTTTTTTAGGGTTGACATTTTTTGGATGGGTGTGTGTTTGCTTTAATACTGTCACTTGTCCTGTGAACTTCAAATCCACTAAAAATTCATTTCAAGTAAAAAATATCAAAGTGTAAGTAAAATGAAACTGAACACGATAGACACAACATTACAGTTGTAGTGTGTCAATGAAAAAGTACCAACAACATTTACAAATTCATATTAATGAAAAATCACATCATCAATAGAATTTAACATCAGATACCCTTGTAATGGATATGACAGTGCAATGCTCTGTCATAGACACACAGTGTCCACTAACACTCTAAAAGATTTGCTATGTCATCCTGCCAGCAACACACAATATGGTTAGAGGTTTATACAGTGGACAAAAATGCTAATACCGAGATAGTGTATACACAGAATCAGTATTTCAATAGAAGAAAATAATTGCTTTGTATGGGTTCCAGTCTGTGATAGGCACCTTTCTTGGTTGTTGTGCCGTGTTGGTATACAACAAGGTTACTGTGTAAACAAAACTTAAGCAGAATAAGTAACTGGCTCATATGGAGAGCAATACACTTGACTCTGTATTTGATTAAAATTCAGCTTGTAGTGTGTCATTTGTAAGCATTTGAAAAACATGTAAGATTATCTGGGTGAAAATAAAATAATTTGGCTTAATGTGTTTTCAGTGTTCTACAACAACTTTCATTTCATAAAACTCATGGACATCATGATGTATTACCTTAAATACTGAAATATGTATTTTAAACTGTAATTATAACACAAGTTTATATTTAACAGACAAGCATTTTCTCCTAGTTAACCACCATTTTCAAGAGCTCATGGGCTTGTATTTCCTTGGCTCAGTATGATCAATAACGACTATCTGCAATGGTGAAACAACTACCAACTTCCAATTACAGGAACATCGTCACCCACGGTACTGCTGATACCAGACAGGAATTCACACACTCTGTAACCATCAAAATCAATGTGCCCAAGAGCATTCACACATGTGAGTGAATGTGATTTACCGTAGCAGGGGGTAATATTTCAACCATAACGCTACGGTTGGTACAAAGGGCACCGAATGTTTTAGTCGAACGAAAGTGTCCCAGCTGGGATTCGAACCCCCGACTTTGTGGTTGTGAGGCAGACGCTCTACCAACTGAGGTACCCGGGCCCCCATTCACACATGTACAGAAGTTATATGAACAGCAAATCAATTAAATTTTTAGGGTAAGCAAAAAATGTAAAATATTAACGAAACAATTACCTTTCATTCTTTTTTCTTACCATGTTTAACTTGCTCTTATCTGGATTCACCAGAGTTTTTTTCCCCTTGCAAATTAGTCAATGAAACTGAATATCTTCAGAAATAGTTTGCATTTTTTATGAATGTACAGCAAATAATACTGAATATAATTCTATATTTGAAAGTACCTTTCAATTTGAAGAATTTGAGACCAATGCTTTCTTGATTCCTTATCAGTCTACAATGACATGATCACTCTTGGATCCTCGGTACCAGCCAAAAATTCTGGTTTCACACTGGAGAATTTCAACAGTCATCTGTACTTCACATAAAGATTGCTTAATTTCCTGGGAATATTTGGCAACTTTACGCACAATAATTTGAAAATTGAACTGCTCTCGAACCAAAGTTTAGAAGCGTACAGATCAGAACGCACATTCTGTTATTTGCTTGAATGATTTTTGACTTGTTTAACAATCATTTTAAAATAACTCTTGGTTCATTAATGGCATGATGTTCTGTAAGGAAGACATAAGTGAGTAATATGTATATTTTTATAAGTATGGGCTAATAGTTTTGGTTCGTTGTTATAATTTAAGACTGATTTATAGCAATAATTCTCGAATAAGAATAAGTGCAGAGCATCTCCTCTCTTATCAAAAAGGTTAACATTTCTTGATCTTCAATCATGCAAGTAAATCACAAAGTAGGCCTACACCATAATAGTTTTCATGACATGTATATAAACAAAATGTGGACACAATATCTCATGTAAAACAATGTCAAAATCCACTAACAAACAAAAAGAAGGGAAATTCAGCCCCAAAATTTTGTGAAAATTTGGCATAAAGTCGAGTCAACACTTCCTGAGGCAGAATCTTCAAGAGATCGAATCTTCCCAGACCCAGTAATTTGTTAGCATTTTTCACTCAATTATCATCCTTCATTTAGATAATGGACGGGTCTTGTATTACAGGGAGCGTGAGCATGTGAAAATTGGGAGTGAGTCATATACAAATGATACAGCCATATTACGGTATCACAAATGATTATAACAACTAAAATGAGAGGCAATTAAAAAATTTACAGACTTCACAAGGGGTCATGAAAACATGTATGGGGCAATGAAAACATAATACAGAAATTGTGGTGGGTAATCAAAATTTGAAACATGTCTTGTGGAAACGTCACCGACCCCCCCCCCCCACTATAATAAAAGACGAGAGACTAAAATAAGTCACACTGGTAATTCTCCATGGATATGTGACTGCCCGCCCCTATTGCAATTCAGTTAAAACAATGGCATTATTTTGGGGGTTTTTTCCTTCAATTATTCATTTGTCTTTCATAAAATTAGTGACCAGCCATTATTTGATTTGTTAAAAAAATACAATTGACAATTCGATCACATGACATCACCGGGGTATTCTCGATAGCAGTGGCCATGTTGGAGGACCAGCACAATTGTCAACACTGTACCAACATAGCAGTTGAATTCATTCTCACAAGCTTTTTCTGTCAACACATCTGAAAGGGTTGACACAAAAATGTTGCTAAATTTTCTGGGCTTGCTGGACAGGTTTACCTGTGTAAGTGTAGACTATATTGAGATTTAGACCTAATTTGTTGCCAAGGAAACAAAATGCAAACGACATCACTGCGTAACTAGCACCTGTGTTGTCACGGCCTGACACCGATCAAAGAATACCACAAATCTGCTTAATCATATCTTGTCGCCAAGAAAAGCAATAAACTGTTTTTGTAATTAATAACCCAATCAGATTGTGTCTGCATTTACTTTTGACGTTACCTGTGGTCCATTGTGGAAGCTGCGCGCTGAAATCAGTACATATTAAATCGGACGTCTAGCCCAAATTTTAATTACTTCATAATCCCTCACACATTTACTATGAGATATGAGATAAAAGCTGTATTTAGCATATAAAAAAAACCCCGAGATTTAAGCTTCTTTCAATTAAAACATAGCCCATGTTGTATTTAGCGTATTAAAAAAACCCCGAGATTTAAGCTTCTTTCAATTAAAACATAGCCCAATGTGCAACAACACATCAGAACTTTGAAAATAAACAAATTACATTGACTGCCATAAGATCCATAAGCCTTCTGAAGGTGTAATTTTAACTGTAGTTCTCATCGGTTTCATTCTCCGGACTTCCAGAATGGACACCCACATAGTTAAAGGAAGTAGTGTGATGTCATTCGAAACCCATCAATAGGGGTAGAATATTTCATGTTTAAAAATAAAGGTTACAAGAAAGCACCAAATTAATTTGATTTTCAAACTCACACTGAATGTTAATATTCAGTAAATCATACTTCGCTATTTCTGACAAAGTATCTCTTGTCATTTACAAACTTTTGACATTATAAGGCAAAACATGATGTCTGATAACTGCATGTTTACCTACAAAAAAAGTATAAAGTTGAATAATCAAGTTTCGAGAATGGCACACAAATCATAACAGCAGATGAAGCCAATTTTTACAACATTTTCAAAATTGTAAATAGGCAGCTGAAATTTTCACAACATGCAGTGATGTTATATATAAAATATATTTTATCGTCAAACAACACAAACATCAAGATCTATGAATATAGGCCTATGCAATAAACAACTTGAACAACTCGTTTATTTAGGCCACATTTTATCACTTTTTATGCAGTCATAGGGGAAGTAAATATTTATTTATAATCTGAATGATTTAGAAATCAAAGTCTGTTAAATATACAATTCAACAGTCATTTCACAACTGAGTTGGCCTAGGCCTAGATCCAGAGAAGCTCGAGAGATCTACGTACAGTAGCCTACCAACTGAACGTTTCGTTTCATACGATCGGCAATGCTGCCAAAACAGAAAAATATACTTACTTTGGCTAACCACGTGTGACAAAATGTATCTCCATCCCCCAAAATAGAAGCAGGTGATAAAATACGAACTACATCCTTTTAATTATGTCCAGCTATAGATATTCCATAGAAATGTTGTCATTTTGACAGCACCAACTCGCATCGACTCCACCGCTACCTTCTCGCCTCCGAGTTGGGAGAGTTCGGCAAGCGAGGTAATTTGAAAGAATTCGTCTGCTAGCATAAGCATTTCTACAACAGTCGACTTTTTCAGACGGAAGTTCGTGAATTTAACAACATTATGCAGTTAAACTGTTCATTTGATGTCGTATGTCGAACTATCAAATCCATATTAAATTACAAGATCTTGTACAGAATAGTTTAAGCGTAAATATATTCCCACTCCTGTGAAAAATAATTAATGTGACGATATGATAGATCCAGCCTCAGAATACTGAAAGTTATCAACATTAAATAGATCTACAAAAAGACTCGAAAATAAATTGTTTTGAAAGTTTTACCATTTGAACATTCAAATTTTTTTTCCGACTGTTGAAATAGTCATTTTAAGTGCAAACGTGTAGCTTACATATTCATACATTATCATAATAAATCATGAAAGTGTGCTTGTCGAGTGGTGTATTTGCCGAGGGAATTGGTATATTTTACAGTCGCTTCCAACGAAATTACAGTCGGCATGCGTAGTTGCATGCTCGTTCGAAATATTCGTCTCAAAATCGAACTTTAAACTAAACCTGTCCATTATCTATGCTGTGAATAGCAGTGGGACATAAACCAAACGTATAGATTTAAACTACACGTCAAAACAGTGTGCCAAACATAGACCACAGGCGCTCGGAATGCTTTTTATCCCTATACTATTTTTATCCCCATATCAATAGTAGGATTGATATGGGGATAAAAATAGTATAGGGATAAAAAGCATTCCGAGCGCCTGTGACATAGACCTAGATCTAATTAAGTTATGCCCGAATTAATCGCTCCTTTAATGTTTTCCCCTTTTAATCTACTCAGCTAAATCTAGAAAAGAAAATACTGACCAACAAGTTTGTACATTCGAACGCGGTTCGATTAAGTGAAGGATAACGCCCGGTGTCTCAAAGTGAAGACTTTCTACTCAGGCGTGACAGCGTTCGTTGGTCCGAGTTCTCTCCCCTTATAAAATCAGCGCTGCCTCGAAACCGGTCAGATTAAAGATTCATCAAAACGGCGAAAGGTTTGGGCGTATATAGCTTTCTTCAGTTTAGTGTGTTTCTACGTTGGAACGAACTTCGTACTCGCCATGAAAAGAATTCGACCAAAAAAGCGTGGACTGCCGGATTGGATTGCGAATGACTCTTCGGATGGGGAAGAAAACAGTGACACTTCATCCTCGATTACGGTCAAGTCTCAAAACGATACGCATCCCAACAATAACAATTCCGAATCCGGAGATGGTGGGGATATACCAAGACCAAAGAAACCTTTTTCAAGACCAGAGTATGAATATTTACCTGGGAATAAACAAGCTCAGCAAAACCAAGGGGGAGTGCATTCAACTGCCAAAAGGGAAGAAGCAGCAGCCTCATTTGACAGTTTTCTGACAAATTCATTGCCAGTTTTATCTTACAAAGATACAGTAATTTATTCATACAATGCAGCTGATTGTTCTATCATATGTGAGGACATTATGAACACTATCTTTGAGTTGGAGCATAAGGACAACCTGTCCGTTGGATTTGACATTGAGTGGCCGGTGACCTTCGCCAAAGGCAGCAGTAATGGCAAAGTTGCACTTGTTCAGTTGGCAGTAAGCGAAAACAAGTGTTACCTGTTCCATGTATCTGCAATGGGGACATTTCCCAAACAACTGAAAAAGATTATAGAAGATGATCGAGTCAAAAAAATTGGTGTAAACATTGAATCTGACTTCTGGAAACTTGACAAAGATTTTGATATTGATGCCAGGACTGTAATAAAGAAATCAATGGTTGATTTGGGAAAACTAGCAAACATAAAGCTAAAATCACGAGAGAACTGGAGTTTGGATGGATTGTGTAGAAATGTTTTGAAGATGAAAATGAACAAAGATGATGCAGTGAGATGTGGTCAGTGGGCTGATTTCCCACTAAATGATGATCAGAAATTATATGCAGCTACAGATGCATATGCTTGTTTAAGAATATACAATATTCTGGTCAAAGCCTCAGTTTGAAATCCTTTCACAGAGATTTACTCTGCAACATATGACTGACGTATTTTATCTAGAAACTCAGTCCTAAAATGCATAATATTTTAAATAGATGCATGTATTACTTACCAATACTATAGACCTGTATATTTTAACAAATTCAATTGCTTGTGTTTTACACTGCTCAACTTTACAAACTTATGATTGGGAGATTTCTACTGGAACACAACTGCCTTCACATATTTGAACTCTGATATCAGATATTTAACAAATCGTTAAATGTTGATAGAGAGTATGGCTAAAACAAGTCCAAACTTTTTGACTCGAGTATTCGAGGGGGTTGACTTGGCTTAGACTCGAGTAGCCTACTCTTATTTCCCGAAAATGAAAAGACATGATGATTTTTTTTTAAAGCATGCCTAGATTACTGTCAAACAAACTGTCAGTTAGTTGATTGCCACTTATCTATCCAACGTTCCACAAAAATCACAGCATCAAATTTCATTCACAATATAGCTCTGAATTCTCAAAGTCAGAAATAATGTTAAACATGTATTACTCGTCAGGAAAAGCACTTAGTAGTAGTAGCCTGGTATTCTAGTACAATAAGATTTAGGGAAATCTTGGTACTTTATCATTTAAGCCTATTTGTGCCCAACTCAAATTCATTATTACTAAACTGTTTGGTAATTTTTCTTTTCACTAAAAGCTTAATTATCACAGTATCCAGTATCTTTAAAAAAAATTTGAGAATAGCACTTTGTACATTTCCATAAAGAATGCTTGGACCAAGTAGATTCTGTAATGTAAAATCAGAATCACACTCTAGTAAGGTTGATTGCAGATCAACCCTTTGAACTTCATGGGCATTGTAGTAAATGTGTTCAGCTGTCTCATGCTTGTGTTACACCCTTTGGCCAGAGGGATGGTGATTCCTGTGATGGTGCTTGGCATTGGGCCTGAAATTAGATAAATACTGAAATAATCACCCAACGAAATGATCCAATTTCATTCTCCTTTAAATTTGACAGCATTATGACGGTCCCATATATTTTAATAATAATTAGTCTACAGTATACTTTATCTTTAGAATCGTATCATATATTTTATTAGTTTAATATTTTATTTTAGAAGTCAACTTGACATTTCTAGTCCACCTTTCTGTAAGTTTAGAAAGGATTATTGTTATGGTATCTAATTGTGAGATTTAAGGTAAATTAGCTCATTAGACAATTCATGTTACAGACATTTAGTCTGCATTTAAATCTATAGGGCTACACGGTCAATGGTGTCACAATGTGTAATTAACTTGCTTAATTAGCCTGTCAACATACATGTCACCATTTCAGCTTCTTGGTGATCAGCTATATATAACAACACTTTAATACTTAGGAATAGAACTAGCTTTGAAATGTACTTAAATCTTGTTAACTGTTTTTACAACTCGTTAACTGACTCATTATAATTAATACCATAAATGTATTTAAGGGCCATGTACCTTAGGTTAGGAGAGTACAGGATAGGACTTCTATTGACCTTCTGCCCAGCTCCTCTGGTACATTGTACATACATTGTATCTGTAACCCTGTAAATAAACAAGACGTCAATCTCAACATCACTTATGTCTTCACTGGACCAGCATCTACAACTACAGCTATGACCAACCACTCATCTACAACTACAGCTATGACCCACCGGCGGTTGTAGTAGCATGAACAGGAATAAGTGGTGACGTCAAATTACGTGAATGACGTCATATCCCACCAGTGAGAAGAAACACTTTCGAATCAAGCAAGGATTCACAAGTTTGGATCAACAACATTGAGGGGCCCAACTTTTAACGATAAAATTCACACAAAATAAAAATAAAACATTTTCACACATTTCTAAACTGAGACTGGGCTATTCATCAAACAGGTTAACCAAATTTCATGAACCAACATACAATATTATTGTTTGGTTAAGCTACATTATGACGATACTAGCAGGCAACTTGATGGGAAACTCCAGACAGAACAAGGCTGGGTGATTAGCATGATGACTGCTAAGTATGACACTGTTAGAAAATGGATGATGAAGCCATGTTCAATACAAATGCATTTAATGCAATGTATATTGCAGTATCATAAAACTAATCCAGTAATATATACTGAAAAGCTTGACTAATGTTCTTATCTTCTTGCAGGCAATGTTAACATCACAAATTCATTTATCTCTGTTAATCCATTCCTGAAGAACCTTTACTCATGACATCTAGTGAGGATGTATTCACCCAAACTGCCTGTGAAACCATTGTGGTTTCATGCATATTGCAACCATAAACTCACAATAACAAAGACACAAGTGCCTAGCTATATATTGGTATCAGTTATCACAAATGTTCTCAACCATTCAACCTCAAAACATGCTTAACTCTATAACCAGGCTTGATGACTGTATCATGGACCTTTGAGTTACAGTAATGTTGAGATTTCTCTCTTGACTGTTTCATACTGTTACAAAGCAACTCATATATATGCCTCTTGCATTGCTTCATGCTAATCTTCTACAAACTTCTGATGATATTTCCTCTCATTCCAAGTCAAACATCAGGTCAACCGGGAGTCTTGGTGATCTTCAATAGAGCAGAAAGAATGGCAAGAAACCTATTACATGTACTTCATGCTTTGTACAATAATATGCGTGAACCTCTTTGTTGACATATCCCTTACAGTCATCTTTGGCCTTTTCTGGTAGTGATTTCCACATCTGTATCAATGTGCTGTTAAATCTTTCCAGTTGTCCATTCTCCTGTGGATGGCAGGGTGTTGTCCTGGAGCAAGCAATGGAACTGTACTGTGCAAGTCTTTACACAATCAGTTCTTATATTCATGTCCTTGGTAATGTAGAATAGGCTACGTGCATGAAATTCAAATCTTGAAATTAAATCATTGAACAGCATATCAGCTGCTGTGGTCCCAGATCTATTCTTGGTTGGGTAAACTTGAGCAAATCTTGTGAAATGATCTATCATGACAAGCTCGTATCCACTGTTACATGTACATGGTTTTAAGTGGACAAAGTCTAGGGAAATCAGTTTAAATGGTGCAGAGGTAATGATACTTTTGGCTGGTGCTCTGGTAATCCTGACTTGGGTTTCCATTTCAGACATTCACATTTGGTAGTAACATACTCTTCTATGTGACCTTTCATGTGAGACCAGTAGAAACATTCTCGTGCCAGACTGACAACTCTTTCACTCCCCAAATGGTGTCAGTGTACACTAGATTACTATACTCCTTCGAAACTTCCTTGATTTGGGTTTGATGCCTTTCGATCTCAGTCTCTGCAAAACAGCTCTTACATCTTCAACAGGTTTCCCAAGAGTAGGACTGTAGACAATGAGATCATCCAAGTGAAGAATACATATCCCGTCTCTCAACCCTGCAAGACATTCGTTCATATACCTCTGAAATGCAGCAGGAGCATTTGTCAGACCGAAAGAAGTTGTACCCACTCAAAGAATCCCCATAGGGTAATGAATGCTGTCATGTGTTGACATTCTGGCTTGATATACCCTTGGTGATAGGCCTTACTCTGATCTAGCAGCAAGAACCATGAGTTTCCTTCTAAACTCTCCAGTGCATCTTGTATTATAGGACTATGCATCCAGTCCTTGATCACTTTGAGGTTTAACCATTGGTAATCAATACATAACCTGACCAGTGACGCTTTCTTTAGCAAACATTACCACAGGAGATGATTGTTCACGTTGAGACTTTGTGATCCATTCCTTGTCCAACAAATTCGGCATATATTCTTTGATTTCTTTGTGCAGTGGTTTTGGAATGGACATGTGGATCTTCTGCACTGGTTCCTTGTCCATGACCTGAATATCAAGCTGCAAATCAGGTGCGTTGCCTATATCATCATCCTGGGAGAAAGCAGATTTCTCTTGAAGCATTTTGTTCACAACGTGTTCCTGTTCTGCTGTGAGACCAACAAAGCTTGCATCAGGTTCCTTTGTCACTTGTCACTCTTCTTATCTGTCTGGCATGAGTTGATTAATGTGGAAACTTTCTTGCACTTTAATGGAATTACTGAACAGATAGCTTCAAGAGATCCCAACACTCCTTCCTGGCAGTAATTTTACATGATGGACGTCCAGGTAAGTACTAGGGATTCTGAGAAGTGAAGACCTTCTGGCCATGATGGCTCTATATTTGGTTCAAACTATGTATGTTGTTCCATATTATTAGTGAACCACTTATGGACCCAACGCTTTATGGGTGCTATTCCTTCTTTTCTGCACACCATCTCATATTGTCCAGCTCTCACCCAAGCTAGTTCCCCATCTGTCTGTTGTGCAAGGTTAGCCATTACTCTTAAGTTATTTCCCTGCGACCTCTGGGAAAGCAAACTTCAGGACCTCGATTACTGCATCTACTGCTGGGTCTGCAACACTGGTTTGTCCATTAAACATTTCATGAATGACCTATTGTAGTCTACCCAATGATTGGAACTACAGGTTCTTGATCAGTGGGAACTAATACCTGAAACACCAAATTCTAACTCTGCAAATGACAGATTATTACCATCAGTAACACTTATAGGCCTACGCAAATCATCATTTTCAAAGAGTTTTTCAAAATCCCTCGCCCTGAGACTAGGTAAATCCGGTTTTACCTAATTCACAGGAAGTATGGTGACCTGTGCACTAGTGTCCCATAAAGCTGTAGTTGAAATGCCTCAAGCAGTTCACGATGCATTTTTCGCCAGTTATTACCTGCATGTTTGTTCTCTGTTGCCAGCTGTTTGCACAAACATTAGCAGCAAACACCTAATTTACCTTGACCCTGGATAATGACCTTTTCGCATTTCCCTGTTGCCCTTGATCTCACCTACATCCTGCGATGTGTTGATCCACATCTGAAACAGTGTTCACAGCAAACAGCTTCGGCCTCTTCACAAGCTGAACACAACTTCTTTACTGTTTTGTGTGGGACAGACTGTTTGGGAGACTTCAGCTCATTAGCCTGGGTGACCAGCTTCTCCAGCTCTCTTCTGATGACTAACGTCATCATTTGCAGGTGTGTCGTCTGCTCAGCTTAAGCTCTTGCTAAGTCCCCTTGCATCTTTGCCAGACCCTCTATCTTCTAGCTCTAGCATATGTATTCTTTCCCTCAGATATGTAAGTTCACTTTTAATAGATGAAGTGTGTCCCCGGTCAGTTTCAGTTGACCATTCGGTTGTTTAACATGATTGATGACATTGATAAACGTAACAGCAGGCTGATCCAATTGCATAGTATTCTGATAGAGAGCGTTGGCCATAACAACAGTATAATGTTGTTGCCAATGTATACTTAACTGGTCATCTATAGTAACCTTTTTGACTTGAACAAAACATTGTAGTAGTTGTTGATGGATTAATATAACAGCAGGCTGACTCATTATGTCTCCCCCCGAAGGGAGGGGAGACATATTGTTTTTGCCGGCGTCCAAGATTGATTTCCGGAGCATAACTCTGTAACCGTGCAAAGCAATTTCATGAAAATTGACCAATGGATTGGGTGTATGGTCTAGTTGTGCCTTTTGAGGGTTTGAAGTCCCCCACCTCCCAAATGATGGCGTGGTTGGGGGGCAAGTGGCAAATATGAGCATTTTCGTTTCCGGAGTAGATCTCTGGAAGTATTGGGAACTTTTTGATAAAACGTGATACACACAGTGGGTAACTAATGTAGTTGTGCCTTTTGAGTGTCAGAAGTCCCCTGCCCCTCAAATGTGGGCGTGATGTGGGGTCAATGGCTAATGTAAGTATTTTTGTTTCCGGAGCAGATCTCTGAAAATATTGGGAACTTTTTCATAAAACTTTACACACACATTGGGTAACTATTGTAGTTGTGGCTTTTGAGTGTCAGAAGTCCCCTGCCCCTCAAATGTGGGCGTGGCGTGGGGTCAATGGCGAATATATATATTTTTGTTTTCGGACCAGATCTCTGAAAATATTGGGAACTTTTTCATAAAACTTGACCCACACATTG